>JZKD02S1893813.1:59862-77169 GCA_000966675.3 Picea glauca | reverse complement strand
AGTTAGAGTTCCTATGAGTTGATCAATGGACTGAGTTTTAAGATCACTTAGTTCTTCTATTGCAGAGACTTTTGAATTAAATTTATCAAGCAAAGATCTTAAAATCTTCTGAACTAAAAAAGGTTCTCCAATCTTCTCACCAAGACCCTTCATGGAATTTACATGTTCCTCAACTTTTAAAAAATACTTGCTAATTGTTTCATCTTCATTCATCTTTAGTTGTTCAAATTTCAATTTGTATGTTTGAGGTTTGGCATCTTTTACTTTCTCATTTACTTCATAATTGCTAATAAGTTTATCCCACATTGCTTTGGCAGTTTCAAGATGCATCACCTTTACAAACTTAGCTTCAAAAAGTCCATTCAAGATAGCATTCATTCCCTTAGCATTAAAACTAAACTCTAACTTATCGTCCTTGGAGGCTAGCATGACAGGCTTTGTATATCCAGTCTCTACTACATCCCAAACATCAGCACCCAAGGCCATTAAGTATGTTCTCATTCTAATCTTCCAAAAGGCAAAATTTGTTCCATCAAACAGAGGGGGCTTAGTGGCTGAAGTCCCTTCATGACTTGTCATGTTTAATCTTACAGATCTACCTTTGAATAAAAGGAACCCACTTTGATACCAATTGTTGAAATTACTAAGACAACTGAGAGGGGGGGGTGAATTAGTTGTTATTGTTCTTAAAAATTTTTAACAATATTAATACATTCTTAATATTTCTTCTAGTGATCATCAACATTATACAACATATGGACAATAAAATTAATGAGCATCAGTCACACATAAGATATACACAGAGATAGATTTTCACGAGGAAACCCATAAAGGGAGAAAACATCTTCTTCTTCGAAATGATAGGCAGTGTTTTATGTTTTGTACATCATCTATAATTGAGAACCAACTCAATGTGAGGTTGCTACCTCTGTTTTACAAGCTTCAACTTGTTTGAGAGCACCAACTCTCTTGTTTCTCTAGCACCAACTAGAAGGATGCACCAACTCCCCTAATGTTCTAGCACCAACTGGATGGAAGCACCAAATTCCAGTTACACAAGCTCCAACCTGTATAGCAGAGAACACTTGTTCTCCCTTGCACCACCCTGCCACCCTAGTTTCTCTGGCTGCAACCAGAAGGAAGCTACAACTCCCTATGTTCAAGCACCCACTTGAACCTTTAAGGAAAAAAGTCCTCCCTAGCACCTCCCAACCACCCTAGAATATAAATATGAAATGCTGAAACCAATTACAGTGATATAGTGTTCAATAACAACTTACCAGTCTCATCACTGTTCTATAAGATTTTGCTGCTTAGTCTTCCTCACTGTCTTCCAGCATGCATTCACTACCCATTCTGTTCTTCTGCCTTTTGTGCTCTATGTGCCATTCCCATTCAATGCACCTTTTGTTTTCTATCCATTTAAGCTACTGCACCACCTCTTTACTTCCTCACCCATGATTTACTTCACCTCAATAACCACAACATCATCACTTCTCTGTGTCGTGTTCTTATAGCTTCTATGCACCTTGTGCATGCAATATGCACAATGCTTCTGCATCTCTTCACAGTGAGTTCTTTGTCTGATCATCATTATGAATTCTCATCTTCTTTGGCAGTTTTCCCATGCGTTCAGCATCACTGGATGTCATGATGAGATTCCTCAGCCTCTCTGGCAGTTGAGCCTCTTCATATTCTCTGGCATAGTCGAGCTTATACTTTCTACTTTAGTTACAAACTTCAATGCTCATCCACTTGTCAGTCCCTCTAAGAATCGTCTTCATTCATTGGAAGAAGCTTGGAGACCCTTCAGCTCCTCTCGCGATCACTCAGAGGTCTCTTTGAATCCTTTGGTAGAGACCATCAATGGTTTCCAGAAGTTAGACTGCGAGGAGCAACATTATCCCTCTGATCGTGCCCAAAATCCCATGCACCGTTGGATTGACTTCATGTGATCTTGCATTTATTTCGCCAATTCGCATTTCGGTATTTCGAGATCCTCGTGGTAAATATTTCATTACTCTCCATGTCCCAATCCCTGAAACTCCAAAATGGAGCTTGTCTGAACTAGCTCCTTCCTTTCTCATGACCACTAGTGGTGACGACAGGCTGTGCCAAAAGGCGCTTCATATTTCGTGAGTTTATAAACTTCATCGAGTCTGATCGACGGTTGAACTCTCCATAGATCCAACGGTCCAAGTCTTATCGCGATCTCGCATCNTTTGTATATCCAGTCTCTACTACATCCCAAACATCAGCACCCAAGGCCATTAAGTATGTTCTCATTCTAATCTTCCAAAAGGCAAAATTTGTTCCATCAAACAGAGGGGGCTTAGTGGCTGAAGTCCCTTCATGACTTGTCATGTTTAATCTTACAGATCTACCTTTGAATAAAAGGAACCCACTTTGATACCAATTGTTGAAATTACTAAGACAACTGAGAGGGGGGGGTGAATTAGTTGTTATTGTTCTTAAAAATTTTTAACAATATTAATACATTCTTAATATTTCTTCTAGTGATCATCAACATTATACAACATATGGACAATAAAATTAATGAGCATCAGTCACACATAAGATATACACAGAGATAGATTTTCACGAGGAAACCCATAAAGGGAGAAAACATCTTCTTCTTCGAAATGATAGGCAGTGTTTTATGTTTTGTACATCATCTATAATTGAGAACCAACTCAATGTGAGGTTGCTACCTCTGTTTTACAAGCTTCAACTTGTTTGAGAGCACCAACTCTCTTGTTTCTCTAGCACCAACTAGAAGGATGCACCAACTCCCCTAATGTTCTAGCACCAACTGGATGGAAGCACCAAATTCCAGTTACACAAGCTCCAACCTGTATAGCAGAGAACACTTGTTCTCCCTTGCACCACCCTGCCACCCTAGTTTCTCTGGCTGCAACCAGAAGGAAGCTACAACTCCCTATGTTCAAGCACCCACTTGAACCTTTAAGGAAAAAAGTCCTCCCTAGCACCTCCCAACCACCCTAGAATATAAATATGAAATGCTGAAACCAATTACAGTGATATAGTGTTCAATAACAACTTACCAGTCTCATCACTGTTCTATAAGATTTTGCTGCTTAGTCTTCCTCACTGTCTTCCAGCATGCATTCACTACCCATTCTGTTCTTCTGCCTTTTGTGCTCTATGTGCCATTCCCATTCAATGCACCTTTTGTTTTCTATCCATTTAAGCTACTGCACCACCTCTTTACTTCCTCACCCATGATTTACTTCACCTCAATAACCACAACATCATCACTTCTCTGTGTCGTGTTCTTATAGCTTCTATGCACCTTGTGCATGCAATATGCACAATGCTTCTGCATCTCTTCACAGTGAGTTCTTTGTCTGATCATCATTATGAATTCTCATCTTCTTTGGCAGTTTGCCCATGCGTTCAGCATCACTGGATGTCATGATGAGATTCCTCAACCTCTCTGACAGTTGAGACTCTTCATATTCTCTGGCATAGTCGAGCTTATACTTTCTACTTCAGTTACAAACTTCAATGCTCATCCACTTGTCAGTCCCTCTAAGAATCGTCTTCATTCATTGGAAGAATCTTGGAGACCCTTCAGCTCCTCTCGCGATCACTCAGAGGTCTCTTCGAATCCTTTGGTAGAGACCATCAATGGTTTCCAGAAGTTAGACTGCGAGGAGCAACATTATCCCTCTGATCGTGCCCAAAATCCCATGCACCATTGGATTGACTTCATGTGATCTTGCATTTATTTCGCCAATTCGCATTTCGGTATTTCGAGATCCTCGTGGTAAATATTTCATTACTCTCCATGTCCCAATCCCTGAAACTCCGAAATGGAGCTTGTCTAAACTAGCTCCTTCCTTTCTCATGACCACTGGTGGTGACGACAGGTTGTGCCAAAAGGCGCTTCATATTTCGTGAGTTTATAAACTTCATCGAGTCTGATCGACGGTTGAACTCTCCATAGATCCGACGGTCCAGGTCTTATCACGATCTCGCATCTCGCAAGTTTCCACACCATGCTCTATTGACTCTAAGTCAGTGAAATTCCAATCACTTTCCACTTTCCCTATGATTTGACGGTCCATATTAGATCTTGAATCAACGGCTCCAATCATATTGCGATTTCAACATTCTTATTGCAAAGTGTTTTGACACTCCAACTTCCGGTATTCGAAACCCTGAAATGGGGTTGGATCAACGGTCCACATCAAACCTTGATTTGATGGCTCTGATCATTTCACGATTTTGGCATTCCTGTGGTATTATTTCTTGACTCTCCAAGTCACGATTCATGAAACCCTAAAATGGAGTCTTTGACATGCTCTGATCTTCTTCCATGCATCCCTCTTGGATCAACGGTCAAGATCTTGTCGTGATTTTGCATATCGCGATTTCGGGACTCCTGTGGTAGGAGTTCTTGATATCTCCATCTACCGATTTCCGAAATCCTGATAGCCAAAACTCCAAAATGGAGTTGGACCACCGATTCGATCTTGCACTTTAAATAACGTGCAGGTTCTTCCTGATCCAATGATGGTCAGAACTTATGCTCATATCTGACATTTGAGATCTGTCCTCCTCTTCTGTGCGTTCTTCTTGTCTACAATCTGATCTGACGGTCCTCCTTTTGGGAATTTAAATGGGATCAAACAATCACTGACGTTTCTCCTCCCAAGCTTAGGCACTACATTTGACTCTGTGCTAATTCCTCCTGAGCTTACTTTGTCCTTGTTTTTCCTTCTCTGCATACTCTGATCTTGCCATCAGTGACAAGCACATACTTCCTGTAAAGCATGCCAACCATCCTCTGCACTATTTCTTCTGATCTTATCGAGCTTGCTCTGCAACGTCTTCCCAAAATACTTCTGGTGCCCGTATGTTACATTCTTCCTGTACTCAAGCCATCATCGCATTCCTATACTCAAGCCATCATCGTTGTTGTACTTGCCATCAATGAAAATCATACACTTCTTGTAAACATGCCAACACTAAGTTATATTTGAATATAAGTGGAGTGTAAGAAGATAGAGAAAACAAATAAATACAATAGAGCATTACTAAAATGAATTCTGAAGTAGTTAAGATGAAAAACAAACAGTTCAAATTGCTTAAGCTAAGAGATTCTTAAGATGAATTATGGGCTTTTAACTCTCCAATTTAAACATAAGAAAATGTAAATGGAAATGGTAATCATAGGAAATACATACAATGAAGGAATAAAAATCTCATATCACCACCATTAGAATCTTTTCATAGATATTTCAAAATCTTTTGCATATATATTCAATTCAGCTTCAGAAAATTACAATAGAGTTCAAAGAAACCAAAAGGTGTCCTTGCACTTCTTCCAACATTAATTCATTCAAATTCCCCAATATTTATACAATTCGATTACAATGGCTTAAACTGAAACATTTCATCTTCTAAAACTAGTTATAGTAATTTCAACTGACAGTCTCGGTATATGAACTGATTTACAATGATTACTCAAAAGATGTTTCAAAAATAGGAACAAATTTCTCTGATTGCTTAGATTTTTTTATGACATCTGCCTTGTCCTGATCTTCTGTCTAACTCGTTGGTTTGGTGAGACCTGGAGGTCACTTACTAGTCCCGGGAAAACTGCATTTTGTCTTGCCCAACTGCACGTTTTCCTTCCATTGTGAGTTAGAAGGAATCTCGTAGTCCATAATCTCCTTAATCAAAATCTCTAGGTCAATGCACATGGAATAGGACATAATCAACATGCCAATATTCACTATTTTAAATTGATTCAAAATTTCAAAGTCCGTGGCCAAATACTCCACCAGACTTGGGCCTTTCAGACTTTCCTCCATAGCTTCAAATTTGGAATGGTCCATCCTACACTGAATGAGGAGAGAATTGTAGTCTTCTTGATTGTATACTGAACCCTTTCCATCCCAAAATGGTGGGAGGCCCTTGACAAACAATTTTTCAAATGTGTCCTTAATCTCCTGTATATTGTGCTCCATTTGCATAGCTTTGTTTTGAACCAATTTGAGAAAGTTGTGCTTGGCAATGATTCTCCTGGCCCAGATGATCAACGTAGTTTTGTCCTTTACTCGAATAGTCTGAAGATCAGTAGTGGGCACAAAAGTAAGCAAATCAATAGCATTCTGGGCCCATTCTGAGGGTTTCTTGGGTAATGTTTCATTAACAACAATACACTTGCTTCGGGTTGTGGTAGTCACACTATATTTGTCATTTATAAAATTCAAATAAAGCCTGAACTTAGCAGCCTCTGCAGCAGTAGCATCCCAGATCACATTTTTAACTCCTTGTAATAGTGTTTTACCTTTTAACCTCATTTTTAGCTTTCTTACTCTCTCTTGCAAATCTTGATTTTCTCTTTGGAGTGGAGCCATCTTTTCATTTTTTGTTTTCATCTCTTGTTTCATCTTTTCCACGATCTCCTTACGGATTTTGATTTCCCTTGTCTGTAAACTCACTTGGGACATGGCTTGAACCAATCCATCAGTGCTCTATCCATCTTCTGCATTAGCAGGTACAATGAAAACCATATCTGATGTTGCTACTTGTCCTTGTAACCAATTCTCTTTCTCCTTTTCTAGTTGCAACACTTTAGCTTTGTAATTTAGTGCTTCTTGTCGGAACGTCTCTTTCTCTTACTCTAGAGAAGCTAGCTCTGCTGTTTGTGGATGGTCTATGGAGGACATCTTTAGTTTTTTCTTTAGGCTTTGGATTATCTTATCTTTCTCATGTAAAGAAGCCTTTACTCCTTGAGGGCCTTCAAATTCCAATCTTTTGACCTGTGTTTGCAAGGCCTTACTGGATGCTTTCTCTTGCTTCAATTGTCCATCTAATTTGAGTGCATGTGTTGTCAATCTCAAAACCTTCAGACCTAAACTCAGGTAGTCTGAATATAGCATATCACTAACATTCCTGTGGAACTTTACTTTGTCTGGGGCACTAATATTTTCATAATGCACCTTGATTTTAGATACTTTATCATCATCAAGCACTGCTATGTCAAATGTATTTCTTTCCACATCCTTCACTGAGAGTAGGGAAGCCTTATGATGAGAGATCTTCTCTACCTCTGGAAATAGGTCTCTTATTTCACTATTGGACATACTTCCCTTCACAACATACTAGTTCATTAAGTCTTCTTTGGACTGATAAACTTCCCCAGGTGTCTTGCTAAATATATGTTTTCTTCTACTGAAAACTCTCAAGTTTCTTTCACTCTATGGCATGATTCCTGTAACAACGTCCTCGTTCTTGGTTGTTCTTTCCACAATATCCATGTTTGTTTTCTCTTTATGTTCTTCTTATTCTAGGTACACTACCTAAGAAGATGGTGTGATTTTCATTTTCTTGAGAATATTTCCCTGATTACTGGCACCCAGTGCCTCTGAACTACTCCTCTTGTTATAAACATTCTCCTTTGGGGATTTAATAATCAACTTTTGAGAATATTTTTGTGTCTGGACCTGCTGAGGGGCAGAACCTATCTATTGTTCATGTTTAGGCTGCAAAGTGATCTCCATATTTGCGAAGACTTCCAAGTTTTCCAATCTATCAAATTCTTCAACTTGCTCATGTTCGTAGGGGATTTGTCTGCTCATGAGCCTCCTCTTAGATATGATCTGGTGTGGGTCATATCTCCTCCCCTGTAATTGTGTAAAACCAAATTCACCGAGTTTGGCTTCAATCTGAGGTAAACAAACCCTAGTATTTACCACAAAGAGCCCCACCATGAAAGGGAATTTTAAGTTCGATTCCTTGTGTGTCTTCAGAAAATGTTTTGTCTCTGAAATAATCTTTTGTCTAATGAACTCTAAGCCAAACTCTAGGAGTCAAAAAGAATGGTAAAATGTAAGGTCCTTCTTGATATCCATATACCCAAATCAAAATATATTGTATGAACAACATCCAATCTCCCACCCTGCTCTCTAGGTTTGGTTGTAAAAATCTTTTCATTTCTTCTAGAACCCTTGGCAGGTCTGTGTCGAAGATAAGACTGTGCACCCTAGACATGATCTTATTGATGAAAATAAGCATGGTGATCCTCTTACATTCAGTTGAGATGAATGCAGTTTCAGGGAATTCGGTCTTGTTAGATTCCAAGAACATTCTCAGCAAGTGAGTGTAGTATCTGAAGTGTCTTAATGAATTGAAATTTACCAACTGTTCATGCATATTATCAGCGATGAACTTGTCGAAAATGATACAAACTGACTAAATAGAATTTGACATAAAGAAGGTAAACAAGAAACCCAACATGAATTCTACTACAAACTTGTTGTTGTCCAACCCTAAAATTTGACTAAGCAGGAAACAAGCCCACTGGACCTCAATAATCATAGCGCTTAAATTGACAGGTAACGACAGACTTTCAAAATGGTGTTTAGGATTGAAAATGGTTTGCAGAAACATGGTTTTTACTTATGAGGGGAATTCTCTATATATTGTGATCATTTTTTCTTCCTCGAAGGGATTTGACACTATGGGGGAAGACTCTGGTATATTGAAGGTGTGTCTAAGTGACGAACTATCTATTTCACATAATACTTCTGACCCTAACTTATTTAAAATGGATTTTTCTTCTTGCGAATATTGTTATGCACACTAGCTAACGAACTCTGGGAAAGGAAAAATGACTTCTACGACATAAGGCATGATGGAATCTTGGGATGCTTCGAGGAAGGGTATATGCTTTCCAACATTGTCTAGCAGATTAGATCTGGACATGGAAATGGGAGAGATTTTTATTTTTGTGTCGAAAACATCAGAGTCCCTTTCAATTAGGGCTTCTTCTCTAGAGGCGAGATCTTGCTCAGTTATGGATAAAATGACAGGGTTAGCGGCCATGGTGAAAATACCTATTAAGCGGAGAAGAAAGCACAAATCTAATTCAGTTTTGGGATTGATTTTCAAATGGATGCTTGGCACCAATTTTTGAACGTTTGAATGCTTCAAAATAATCATAAAATAATGTCAGGGGTCCTCCTTTTATAGNGTTCTTATAGCTTCTATGCACCTTGTGCATGCAATATGCACAATGCTTCTGCATCTCTTCACAGTGAGTTCTTTGTCTGATCATCATTATGAATTCTCATCTTCTTTGGCAGTTTGCCCATGCGTTCAGCATCACTGGATGTCATGATGAGATTCCTCAACCTCTCTGACAGTTGAGACTCTTCATATTCTCTGGCATAGTCGAGCTTATACTTTCTACTTCAGTTACAAACTTCAATGCTCATCCACTTGTCAGTCCCTCTAAGAATCGTCTTCATTCATTGGAAGAATCTTGGAGACCCTTCAGCTCCTCTCGCGATCACTCAGAGGTCTCTTCGAATCCTTTGGTAGAGACCATCAATGGTTTCCAGAAGTTAGACTGCGAGGAGCAACATTATCCCTCTGATCGTGCCCAAAATCCCATGCACCATTGGATTGACTTCATGTGATCTTGCATTTATTTCGCCAATTCGCATTTCGGTATTTCGAGATCCTCGTGGTAAATATTTCATTACTCTCCATGTCCCAATCCCTGAAACTCCGAAATGGAGCTTGTCTAAACTAGCTCCTTCCTTTCTCATGACCACTGGTGGTGACGACAGGTTGTGCCAAAAGGCGCTTCATATTTCGTGAGTTTATAAACTTCATCGAGTCTGATCGACGGTTGAACTCTCCATAGATCCGACGGTCCAGGTCTTATCACGATCTCGCATCTCGCAAGTTTCCACACCATGCTCTATTGACTCTAAGTCAGTGAAATTCCAATCACTTTCCACTTTCCCTATGATTTGACGGTCCATATTAGATCTTGAATCAACGGCTCCAATCATATTGCGATTTCAACATTCTTATTGCAAAGTGTTTTGACACTCCAACTTCCGGTATTCGAAACCCTGAAATGGGGTTGGATCAACGGTCCACATCAAACCTTGATTTGATGGCTCTGATCATTTCACGATTTTGGCATTCCTGTGGTATTATTTCTTGACTCTCCAAGTCACGATTCATGAAACCCTAAAATGGAGTCTTTGACATGCTCTGATCTTCTTCCATGCATCCCTCTTGGATCAACGGTCAAGATCTTGTCGTGATTTTGCATATCGCGATTTCGGGACTCCTGTGGTAGGAGTTCTTGATATCTCCATCTACCGATTTCCGAAATCCTGATAGCCAAAACTCCAAAATGGAGTTGGACCACCGATTCGATCTTGCACTTTAAATAACGTGCAGGTTCTTCCTGATCCAATGATGGTCAGAACTTATGCTCATATCTGACATTTGAGATCTGTCCTCCTCTTCTGTGCGTTCTTCTTGTCTACAATCTGATCTGACGGTCCTCCTTTTGGGAATTTAAATGGGATCAAACAATCACTGACGTTTCTCCTCCCAAGCTTAGGCACTACATTTGACTCTGTGCTAATTCCTCCTGAGCTTACTTTGTCCTTGTTTTTCCTTCTCTGCATACTCTGATCTTGCCATCAGTGACAAGCACATACTTCCTGTAAAGCATGCCAACCATCCTCTGCACTATTTCTTCTGATCTTATCGAGCTTGCTCTGCAACGTCTTCCCAAAATACTTCTGGTGCCCGTATGTTACATTCTTCCTGTACTCAAGCCATCATCGCATTCCTATACTCAAGCCATCATCGTTGTTGTACTTGCCATCAATGAAAATCATACACTTCTTGTAAACATGCCAACACTAAGTTATATTTGAATATAAGTGGAGTGTAAGAAGATAGAGAAAACAAATAAATACAATAGAGCATTACTAAAATGAATTCTGAAGTAGTTAAGATGAAAAACAAACAGTTCAAATTGCTTAAGCTAAGAGATTCTTAAGATGAATTATGGGCTTTTAACTCTCCAATTTAAACATAAGAAAATGTAAATGGAAATGGTAATCATAGGAAATACATACAATGAAGGAATAAAAATCTCATATCACCACCATTAGAATCTTTTCATAGATATTTCAAAATCTTTTGCATATATATTCAATTCAGCTTCAGAAAATTACAATAGAGTTCAAAGAAACCAAAAGGTGTCCTTGCACTTCTTCCAACATTAATTCATTCAAATTCCCCAATATTTATACAATTCGATTACAATGGCTTAAACTGAAACATTTCATCTTCTAAAACTAGTTATAGTAATTTCAACTGACAGTCTCGGTATATGAACTGATTTACAATGATTACTCAAAAGATGTTTCAAAAATAGGAACAAATTTCTCTGATTGCTTAGATTTTTTTATGACATCTGCCTTGTCCTGATCTTCTGTCTAACTCGTTGGTTTGGTGAGACCTGGAGGTCACTTACTAGTCCCGGGAAAACTGCATTTTGTCTTGCCCAACTGCACGTTTTCCTTCCATTGTGAGTTAGAAGGAATCTCGTAGTCCATAATCTCCTTAATCAAAATCTCTAGGTCAATGCACATGGAATAGGACATAATCAACATGCCAATATTCACTATTTTAAATTGATTCAAAATTTCAAAGTCCGTGGCCAAATACTCCACCAGACTTGGGCCTTTCAGACTTTCCTCCATAGCTTCAAATTTGGAATGGTCCATCCTACACTGAATGAGGAGAGAATTGTAGTCTTCTTGATTGTATACTGAACCCTTTCCATCCCAAAATGGTGGGAGGCCCTTGACAAACAATTTTTCAAATGTGTCCTTAATCTCCTGTATATTGTGCTCCATTTGCATAGCTTTGTTTTGAACCAATTTGAGAAAGTTGTGCTTGGCAATGATTCTCCTGGCCCAGATGATCAACGTAGTTTTGTCCTTTACTCGAATAGTCTGAAGATCAGTAGTGGGCACAAAAGTAAGCAAATCAATAGCATTCTGGGCCCATTCTGAGGGTTTCTTGGGTAATGTTTCATTAACAACAATACACTTGCTTCGGGTTGTGGTAGTCACACTATATTTGTCATTTATAAAATTCAAATAAAGCCTGAACTTAGCAGCCTCTGCAGCAGTAGCATCCCAGATCACATTTTTAACTCCTTGTAATAGTGTTTTACCTTTTAACCTCATTTTTAGCTTTCTTACTCTCTCTTGCAAATCTTGATTTTCTCTTTGGAGTGGAGCCATCTTTTCATTTTTTGTTTTCATCTCTTGTTTCATCTTTTCCACGATCTCCTTACGGATTTTGATTTCCCTTGTCTGTAAACTCACTTGGGACATGGCTTGAACCAATCCATCAGTGCTCTATCCATCTTCTGCATTAGCAGGTACAATGAAAACCATATCTGATGTTGCTACTTGTCCTTGTAACCAATTCTCTTTCTCCTTTTCTAGTTGCAACACTTTAGCTTTGTAATTTAGTGCTTCTTGTCGGAACGTCTCTTTCTCTTACTCTAGAGAAGCTAGCTCTGCTGTTTGTGGATGGTCTATGGAGGACATCTTTAGTTTTTTCTTTAGGCTTTGGATTATCTTATCTTTCTCATGTAAAGAAGCCTTTACTCCTTGAGGGCCTTCAAATTCCAATCTTTTGACCTGTGTTTGCAAGGCCTTACTGGATGCTTTCTCTTGCTTCAATTGTCCATCTAATTTGAGTGCATGTGTTGTCAATCTCAAAACCTTCAGACCTAAACTCAGGTAGTCTGAATATAGCATATCACTAACATTCCTGTGGAACTTTACTTTGTCTGGGGCACTAATATTTTCATAATGCACCTTGATTTTAGATACTTTATCATCATCAAGCACTGCTATGTCAAATGTATTTCTTTCCACATCCTTCACTGAGAGTAGGGAAGCCTTATGATGAGAGATCTTCTCTACCTCTGGAAATAGGTCTCTTATTTCACTATTGGACATACTTCCCTTCACAACATACTAGTTCATTAAGTCTTCTTTGGACTGATAAACTTCCCCAGGTGTCTTGCTAAATATATGTTTTCTTCTACTGAAAACTCTCAAGTTTCTTTCACTCTATGGCATGATTCCTGTAACAACGTCCTCGTTCTTGGTTGTTCTTTCCACAATATCCATGTTTGTTTTCTCTTTATGTTCTTCTTATTCTAGGTACACTACCTAAGAAGATGGTGTGATTTTCATTTTCTTGAGAATATTTCCCTGATTACTGGCACCCAGTGCCTCTGAACTACTCCTCTTGTTATAAACATTCTCCTTTGGGGATTTAATAATCAACTTTTGAGAATATTTTTGTGTCTGGACCTGCTGAGGGGCAGAACCTATCTATTGTTCATGTTTAGGCTGCAAAGTGATCTCCATATTTGCGAAGACTTCCAAGTTTTCCAATCTATCAAATTCTTCAACTTGCTCATGTTCGTAGGGGATTTGTCTGCTCATGAGCCTCCTCTTAGATATGATCTGGTGTGGGTCATATCTCCTCCCCTGTAATTGTGTAAAACCAAATTCACCGAGTTTGGCTTCAATCTGAGGTAAACAAACCCTAGTATTTACCACAAAGAGCCCCACCATGAAAGGGAATTTTAAGTTCGATTCCTTGTGTGTCTTCAGAAAATGTTTTGTCTCTGAAATAATCTTTTGTCTAATGAACTCTAAGCCAAACTCTAGGAGTCAAAAAGAATGGTAAAATGTAAGGTCCTTCTTGATATCCATATACCCAAATCAAAATATATTGTATGAACAACATCCAATCTCCCACCCTGCTCTCTAGGTTTGGTTGTAAAAATCTTTTCATTTCTTCTAGAACCCTTGGCAGGTCTGTGTCGAAGATAAGACTGTGCACCCTAGACATGATCTTATTGATGAAAATAAGCATGGTGATCCTCTTACATTCAGTTGAGATGAATGCAGTTTCAGGGAATTCGGTCTTGTTAGATTCCAAGAACATTCTCAGCAAGTGAGTGTAGTATCTGAAGTGTCTTAATGAATTGAAATTTACCAACTGTTCATGCATATTATCAGCGATGAACTTGTCGAAAATGATACAAACTGACTAAATAGAATTTGACATAAAGAAGGTAAACAAGAAACCCAACATGAATTCTACTACAAACTTGTTGTTGTCCAACCCTAAAATTTGACTAAGCAGGAAACAAGCCCACTGGACCTCAATAATCATAGCGCTTAAATTGACAGGTAACGACAGACTTTCAAAATGGTGTTTAGGTTTGAAAATGGTTTGCAGAAACATGGTTTTTACTTATGAGGGGAATTCTCTATATATTGTGATCATTTTTTCTTCCTCGAAGGGATTTTACACTATGGGGGAAGACTCTGGTATATTGAAGGTGTGTCTAAGTGACGAACTATCTATTTCACATAATACTTCTGACCCTAACTTATTTAAAATGGCTTTTTCTTCTTGCGAATATTGTTATGCACACTAGCTAACGAACTCTGGGAAAGGAAAAATGACTTCTACGACATAAGGCATGATGGAATCTTGGGCTGCTTCGAGGAAGGGTATATGCTTTCCAACATTGTCTAGCAGATTAGATCTGGACACAGAAATGGGAGAGATTTTTATTTTTGTGTCGAAAACATCAGAGTCCCTTTCAATTAGGGCTTCTTCTCTAGAGGCAAGATCTTGCTCAGTTATGGATAAAATGACAGGGTTAGCGGCCATGGTGAAAATACCTATTAAGCGGCGAAGAAAGAACAAATCTAATTCAGTTTTGGGATTGATTTTCAAATGGATGCTTGGCACCAATTTTTGAATGTTTGAATGCTTCAAAATAATCATAAAATAATGTCAGGGGTCCTCCTTTTATAGGTGCCTATCGATATATGGGATTGGGGAAAATGGTTTTGAATACACCTCTTTTCACCCCGATGTACCTCTGGTGGTGCCACACATCCACGAATGAAACCACAGTGGTTTTCCCTGGCCCGCCTTCGAATAATTATCCTCTGCGCTACTTCATTTCCCAATATGTGTCTTAGTCGTTGATCCGGGCTGCTTCAAGATCGACTTTCCATCGGGTCCCATCAACTCTTGATATCGGGGGTTGGATAAAATGGTTTTAGATAGACCACTTTTCACCTCGATGTACCTCTGAGGGTGCCATGCGTCCACGAATGAAACTGCGGTAGTTTTCCCTGACTTGCCTTCGAATAATTATCCTTCGTGCTATTTCACTACCCAATATGGGTCTCAGCCGTTGATCTTGGTCACTTCAAGATCGCCGCCAGATGTAGCCAAGCCCCCCAAAATATCACATTTCCACAACGATGTAGCTCTTTTATAAATATCTGAAACTTGGATCCTATCTAAAAATTGTTATGATGATAACACAACCCAAGGTACAAAAATGGACGACTTCGTCTTATTGGACCATACTGAGCCAAGTTTGTGTCTGACAGGAGGAAACACACACAGTCTGATAGAAGTCTGCACAAACATAAATCTTTAAATGGGATGGCCAGATCACACTCCTAGTAGTTGTGGAATGATATGAGTATAAGTAGATCAGTTCGAGATTTTGTTATGGCCGTCAACTGGTTGAGCATAGCTCCCTACTTTGTAATATTTTGATGACAAATTTGTTCTCTAGTTTTGTATGAATTTGAGACTACATTAATAGAAGTGAGTTCCTTTGACCATCTTTTTTAATCTTTGTTGAAACATTAATGCATGGAGGATAAAGATGAGGGTTCTAGTTGTATTGTAATGGATGTTTGGTTATCATGCAGCTGTGATATATTTCATTGTCTGAAGCTTAAGTTCAAGAGTGCTCTTATGCCTGAGTTTTTCTTCACCAAGTTGCTTGAAAGCTAGATTCCGAAGGAAGACTTGTCCACCTTTCTCACTAAGTCTTCCCTCTTCTCACCTTTGAACTCAAACCACTGACTGAAGTTAATGAGGACCTAATTTACCTATGCATTGCTTGTCTAGTTTCTGTTTTGAAACATTCTTGTACTGAGTTTTGTCTATTTGACCTCCATTCATAAACCTACCTCCACAAACATTTTGATGGGTACTGGGCTTATCCTCCTCCAATCTAAGGGTGAATGTCACTGCTAACACATATTTCCAGACATTCATGAATTAAATCAGAGAATATACCAAAGACAATTGTTTGAACTGTGGTGGGGGCATTGCATAACCTAAATGGTAGAAAAAGATAGGAAAATGTCCCCCATGGACATGTAAACATTGTTTTGTCTTGATCCTTGGGTGCAATCTAGATCTAGTTATATCCACTGAATCTATCGAGGAAAGAAAAGTATTTCTTCACTCCTAACGTATCCAGGACCTAGTCAATGAACGAAAGTGGGAAATGGTCCTTATGTGTTTCTTTGTTGAGTTCTCTATAGTCTACACAAATTCTCCATTTGTTGTTTTTCTTTGGTACCATGAAAACAGGGGAGACCAACTGGCTGTCATAAATTGAATAGATAAAGTTGTCCACAAACAATTTTTGTAGCTCCTCCTTGACCATGTCCTTTAGTGTCAGATTCATCTAATGCTAGGGATGGCATATGGGTTTGGATACTTCCTTGATGTATATGAAGTGTGTGCATAATTCGGGATGGATTCCCTTCATATCAGAGTAATCCCAGGAAGAGACATTACTGCGTTCTTGTAAAAATTTAACCAATCGCTCTTTTTTTTATTCAGTCAGTCCTTAGTTGATTTTCAAGGTTTTCCTCGGGTTGATTTCTATGGTTTTTGTAGGGGACCCTTGGTATTTTTCTCGTAAGGATTCACATTCTATGGGTGAGATGCTTTTTGAGGCTAGGGAAGCCTGTATTTCTAGTTTCATAATATGCTCAAGAATATGTGGGTTTGTTCAGGAACAAGAAGAGGATATGAAATCATTGATTTCGTAATCATCTATTTTATCTCTAATGGTTAAGTATTGATCTATGGAGAGGACTTGATGAGATTCTCCTTCTTTGTCACTCTCTTTTTCATCGACCCAGAGTGGTGTCTTGAGATCTATACTGGGTTTGGCGGGAGGATAGAGGGTTAATTGTTTTGTGGATGTCATGTGAGAGATGGTCATGTTTCATGACCTACAACCAATGTAATCATTTGCAGTGGTTAGCCAAGGCCATCCCATGATTAAAAGATACCCGCCAAGAGAGGTTTTGGGCTGTAGGACCATAATTTCAGTGAGATATTCCCACAGATCTACGTAGATCACTACATTTTCAAAGATGCCCTCTGGTTTGATGGATGATCTGCCAGTGATTTGGAGTACGGTTGGGGTTTCCCTAAGGCCCGTAAGTCCCAAGTCTTGCATAGTCTCACATGTCATAATGTTTATGGGAGCCCCAAGGTCGATTAATATGTTACTAATGAGTGTATCGTTGATATACACATTAACTACTGGACTGCCAGGGTCAG
>JZKD02S1893813.1:47638-59852 GCA_000966675.3 Picea glauca | reverse complement strand
GATGAAGATAGTTAATGAAGGTGAGGAAGGTTGGTGAAACCTCATCTCACCACTTAAATGGAAATCCAGACCGAATTGTCAGCAAGTCGGTTCTTCTACAGGTTCCTACTGAAATACGATTGCGTCTGACAGAGACTACATGCACAGTCTGCCAGAGAATATGCAGACGTAAAGCCTTCAATGCAATAGCTCGATCAAGCCTTTGTTGGTAATGGAAAATTATTCTGAGTATATGTAGGCAGTTTTGAGTTTTTCTCAGGGGGGTCATTTTTTTGGTGGAGGAGAGCTCCCATTTTTGTAGACTCTTGTGATGCCAGAGTTGTTCTCTGGTTATGTAATCGATTTGAGACTTTCATGTTAATAGAATTCAACTTCTTGTTTCTTTTCGTTTTGTCTGTAAAAATTGTTTGAAACACTTAGGTATGGATGATCCAACCAAGGATCGTTATGCGGTTATAATGTAGGTTTGATTATAGTTGCATTGTGATCAGTTTTACTCATTTCCATGTGTTGTCTTTTCCCTCTTACATTGGATGGATCAGGCATGGAAGATCCATTTGAGTTGTTGTAGTTGCAGGATGATGGAGGTTTGATCATCCTACTGCTGTAACTGTGTTGCTTGCACCATATTTCAATGTCTGAATCTTGGCCTCCAGATTTCTCTTGAAGTTGATATTTTCCTCCCCGAGCTACTGGAAGGCATGATGCCCATGGTAGTCTTGTTCACCTCCCTCACTAATTCTTCCCTCCGCTCTCTCTTTAACTCAATTTACTGATTGAATTTAATGTGGCCCTCACTTCCCTGTGCATTTCTTATCCAGTTCTGTGTTGACCATCATTCAGATTCAGAGTTTTGTCCATTGACCCCCATCCATATAAAATCGACATCCACCATATAATTCTGATGGGTACTGGGCTTACCTTCTCTACAATCAGAGGGTGACTTCCAATTATAATAGTAAGGATGGACATTTTCAAGTAGCATGGTTCTTGCTTCATATTCCACAAACCTTGATTTGATCCAACAAACATTCTTTCCATGGGTGATTCATTCTGTACTTGGGGAAAAATATGGCTAAATCTCATTCTGTCTCTTTCTTATTCTTCTTCATTTGCATTATATCCAACTGGAAGCTCAGGGAACTAATTATATCAGTCTTGAAGTCTTCTATCATGTTCCCAATATCTGATCTTGTAACTCTACCTCCAACAGTATTGTCAGTATATCTCTTGGTCCTCTGCCCATTTTTGAAGTGCCTTTGGAATATTTGCGACAAAGCTCCAAGATAGTATCATATTGTAACCGAGATACATCTCCTCCACCCATCAGGTTGAGAATTTATATGCAATCATCTCAGAACCCTCTCAGAAATAAGGCACATAGTGTCTTAGAAGACAAATATCCTTGGCTTTCCCTTTGAAGATTATAATTGAACTATTCGATGCAATCCTCAAGGATATACTATTCATGCTGCATCATCCTGAAGACTTCCTCCCTCATTTCCTTATCTTTACAACAATCTTGGTAATTTCTAGAAATTTCTTCATCATCTGGTCCCATGTGCGGACATTGTCCCTACCAAGGCCCATGAACGAATGTAGTGTAGCATCCTTGAGTGTGGAAGGGAAAATATTTGATTGTTGGGGATCCAACATGTAATCATAGCTTTGACAAAGCACGTTGAACTCAAAGAGAAAGGTGTCAATATATTCTTTAGACAAACCATGGAAATTCAACAAGGTTGAATGAGGGATGTTCTTCATTTTAGTCTCTTCATTCAATCCTCTAATTGGGAATCTGAAAGTAGAGGTTTATTCCTTGACAATTTCATGTGTCATTTCTCTCTGCAGGATATTGTTTGTCTCTAAGGGTACTTAGGAAATATGAATTCCTCATAGTGGTATTGTTCACCAATCAACCCTTCTAAAAGCGAAACCTTTATGTGCATAGATCCTTGTACAGTCTCATATTTTTGAGAAGAGGTTTCATGTCTCCTTTTGTAAATGGAACTTGTTGTAGGTGATAGATAATTTGGTTGACTGTGCTCCTTTCCCTCTTGGGATTGTCCCGCATTATTAGTTTTTCAGGATTTTTTGGATGAACTAATAAATATACCTTGTTCACCTCTAAATCTGTGCATGGAAAATATTAGAAAAACATTCTATGAATTGCTAGAAGGAAATCATATCACTAAATCTACTGAAATAAAAAATCTACAAAAAAACAACAACTACTCTTTTTGACAGTTCCCCGACAACAACGCTAAAAATGACATACTTTTTAGTTACTTCCTAATTAATCTAGTAAGCAATTTAAGAGATGTACATTTAATTATCAATCCGAGGTTGTATCCCACTTATGAACTATTGCGCATTGTATATGCAGGTGTAGTGATACAATTGCTACAGATTTGTAGTACTTTTAATGTCACAAATTGAGATTTTAAGATGCTCAATTAAGTCACCAATCTACACTACTTCTAGAATTGAAGGAAAATGAATGTCACACTTGTAGGAAAATGAAATCACACTTGTGGAAGGTAAATCACACTTGCAAAAAATAAATCGCACTTTTGGAAAATAAATCACTCTTGTGGAAAGTAAATCACAGTTGCGAAAAGTAAATCACACTTGTAGAAAGTAAATCACACTTGCGAAAAATAAATCACTCTTGTAGAAAGGAAATCAAACTGTAGAAAAGTAATTCAGTCTTTGTGGAAAGGAGGGTTATTCTAATATCTAATGGTGAATTGCTCAAGTATGATGATGATCTTGACTTCTTGTAACAAATATGTGTTCATACATTCAATGACAATTTGTAAAATCAATATAATATCAATTCCAACAAACTGAAGAACAAAGTTGTCATGAATATGAAAGAAAGTAGAATAAAGTAAATCCACAAGCATAGTTGCAACAACGTGAGTTGCAAAAACGGAGTTGCAACAACGTGAGTTGCAAAAATGGAGTTGCAACACAAAATTTACAACAACGGGAGTTGCAACAAAGGGAGTTGCAACAATGGGAGTTGTAATAATGCCTGCGATTACAAAATTACAAAGATTGAATTGACACCAAGTTGCAACTTATGATTGAAGAATCCATAACACAAAGAAACTAAATATTGACCACACAGGAATTGCAATTAATTATTTACGAAATATGAAATTGTATCAATATAAGGAGATAAAATAAGTACAGAATTAAATGAACAACAATGAAATGTTAATCCTACTTTTAATGTAGATTCAATACCTGACTAAGGAGGGGGCCCTACCCCCTTATACAAGGTACTAGGCTACAAAATCAGAATCACATGAACACTCAACACATCATCACACGAACATGAGGAGATAAGGAAATTATATTGTCAAAGTATTCAGTTTTACAATACAGTCATATTCTATCACCAAAATCATTCCCTGAGCTCAAGGAAATATGGAGCTTTTATACAATACATTCAATGTCTAAATAAAACAAGGAGACAAATGGACAACCTTGAGAATCAGGTTGTTCATTCGTTTACATTGATATTACCGATTTTTAGAAAACAAATAGGCATATGTTGACATAGATCAACTAGGTGACAGTTGGTAGCCGAACTAATCTCTCTTTTGGCTGTCCACTTTCCTTCTATCACCTTTCTATGTGAGGATCGATCTCTGACCAATGGTTGTAACACTGACTTATGTGTTGGCATAATTTTTCTTATAGTTGCAACAATAGGGGTTGGATTCGAAGTTGTGGTAGTTGTGTCATGCTTGAAGTTGCAACACTTGTAGAGGAGTTGTAGCCAATGTAATTTCTCTTGTATAGCATTGTTAGTGCAATAAGTAACAATTTTTCTTAAGAATATGTAAGAATAACATAAAAATTTCATATGGAAGAAGATTCATGCCCATGTGAAAAAAGTAAGACAAACTGGATAAGAAATATATAAAAAGAGAGTGAATAGTGGAAAAATGGTAAGGAAAAAGGTACTGAAGGGGTGCTGAAAAATATGTCAATTTAGGCACTCATCACCTGGACCATTATTTCCGTATCTTATTTAATATCTCTTTATAATCTTCAAGGTATACTTCCCTTGTTCAACGAATAATTCATTAACACTTTTCCAACCTCTAATGTACTTCATGTTAACTTCACGTGCTGAATTCTTCTCACACTACATCATGAGTTGTTTAGGAAATCCTACAATGATAAACTCATATATATACATGGTCAAGATAAGTGGATTAGATATCAATAAACAAAAGACAAAAATTTGAAAAAATATTGGAAAAGACTAACATAGGTAACAACTCATTGATCTTGAAATATATAGCTTGTGGTTCACTCATCAACCCATAAAGGGCCTTCATGAACCTGCAAACATGGGTATCTCACCCATGCACCTCAAAATCTATGACAACTAAAGCAAAATCCTCGAGAAGGTCAACTCCCTCTTTCTAAGAAAATCCTTTGGCAACAAAAGGAAGAATCTCATCAAGGTCAACTTTCTCTTTTTGACATAATTCTTTGGAATAGACATGTTCTAGTACTCTTCAATACTCCCATTAATTGCAATCTTGGAATCAATCACTAGTTCCATAATAGGTTTTGAAATTGTCTCCTAGAGATCATACTCCTCCATCACGGTATCTTGCCATTTTTCTACTCTACATGTGCCTCCTCAAAGTTTTAAGGATACACCATCTTGGAATCTCGCCATACTTTCTCTACATGTACCTCCTTATAATTAGAAGCATCTGTCACTAGAGTGTCATTGATATGCAATAGAGCCTCATGCTTCACTACATCAACAACTAGCCTATAAATCCCTCCTCCTCACACACCTCTAGACAAAATTCGAGGACTACATTTATTGCAATCTCTGATGGTGCACTATGGATATTCAAACTCAACTACACTATTTAAATTTATGATAGTTAAAATAACAAGGTTCTTTGTTAAACTAGGTATAAATAAAGCATCATTCAACTCATTAATATCATTTGAAGGAATCTAGAAATATATGGAGCCCATTCTGATTATTGGATATGTGGCATCAACATTAAAATCCACTTCCATGTTGACATCTTGTTCTCAAAATATGTCGAATATATTCATATCAAAGGTTATATATCTCTATGATCCATTTTCCACATGCTTCTCAACATAAAAAATGGTATTGGTTGAAAGAAAAGAAACTATAATGAAGGTGTTCTCAAGCTTGGATGTTGACTCATCCAATTGCGCTATAATATCTACACTACCTACTAATTTCTCCTACTATTTCTTTCCCTTCCCTTTCGTTGATCTCTTTTTCCTCACAAGGGGAAAATAAAAAGGGATCAATGATAAGGGGAAGCTTAAGGGGAAACATTATGGGGATCAAAGAGCACCATCCTTTTTTTTTTGGATGTGGGGGTTCTCTGTATGAATGCCAATTTTGAGTATACTTATTGAATAAAGTGGAGATATACTAGGTTGCAAACCGCCACATAATTTTTCAACTAAATTAAAAACAAGGTTCTCAATATAACAAATAATCCTTTAAGAATTCATTGCTACCTAAGAATGGACCAAGAAGTGTTAATTATTTGTAGAATATAAATGAAATATTTATATATAGGTTGAATTTCTCAACCACGGTTATCTTCACCTCCTCTATATGGTGTAAGAAGGAGAAACAATCAAGATATTTCCATAAGAAGATAAACAAAAGACAAAATGGGGCTTGTAGAGAACTTCAAAGGAATATTGGTTTATAACGAGTTTGAATAAAATAACTTTTTTTTTTAAGTAAGAAGTAAAATGTATTAAAAACCTTCCAGAGGCAAAAGGGAGATCCCAAGTACCGTGATAGTCCAACTATGCTTATAGGACTGCCCCAACAGAGGGGAAACCAGCCCAGTCAGCACCTTAGTCATCAAAAGTTTTATAATGCCTACTTAGCAGTAAAGTCTGAGACTACATGATCATCAACAGAAATTGAAAACACTTAACATGACTTCTATAGCCTAGATGCTTGACACGTAACCTAGCCAAGTGCCTTGGAGATCCCCAAGCCACGGTTCCTCTTCGATGATCGTTGTTCCATCCTCCCATTGCACTTCAACCTTTACGGTGGTGTCGATGTTATGGCTGCTCCTCGTGGTGTCCTGCGTCTGAGGCATGGATACGGTCTTGCCATCATTCCTTTTCCTCTCGAGCTCTTCTGCAGACTGCATCACAACTTCTTTGTCGTGGGGGGTTGTGTCGGGGTCCTTCCGCTTATCCTCTTCGAAGCCAATGCTGTCATCATTTGGTCCAGGCTTGGAGGTCACTCCTCCCGTATCTGGAGGGACAACCTCATGCAGAGAGGAAAGAAGCTGGAGGAAGAGCGCAATCTTCTCATTGTTGAGCTCTAGGCGAAACTGCAAATCCTCCACTCCCTGGCGAAGTTCGAAGACTAGGCCATAGAGGATGGAAAACTTGTCCTTGAATTGCTCATCGTAGACTGTGTCCGCAGAGGGGTGCTCCTTATGAGGTTGGTCGCGCAAGGGAGAGGGGTTCTGGGCTGCAGAGGTTCCTGGAAGAGCCGAGAGAGGTAGGTGGGGTGGTGCAGCCATCGACAATGATTGAATGATGCGCAAGGCCGAGATGAGCAGCCGAGGGACAAGTGCAAGGCTATGGATAAACTCCCTCATCTCTGCCAGTAGTTGAAGTGAGGGACCAGTGGGAGGTTGCACAGAGGGAGGAGCCGAAGGCCGACGAGGTCTCCAGGGAGATCCCCGTCGTGGCCTCCCTCTCAGTCCTGGCTTGTGGTTCGGCATGGAAGGTTTGTTGCAACAGTCGAAGGTCCAAAAGTGAGGGGGAGTCTCCGAGGGGCCACCTAGACTATCCCGCGTCGACCATGGGATCGGATGGGAGAACTCCTCCAGCCACTATCATAAACAATGATCTAAAACCAGGAGCAGCGCCATAGAAATTGCGTCGGATGGGAGATGCATTAATGCCTAATCCATTGAAATGAGGGGTATTAAAGTCGCGAGAGGGTGGCGGGTGGTGGCACGATCCCATCACATGGCTCCGTGCCCCACTGTCGAGCTCCGTCCTCCTCCATTTGCCAAGTGTCCTCCATTAACACCCCGTCCGGGGGGTTTGAATAAAATAACTTATTCAAAGTTCCATTCAACATTTTCTCAAGACAAAACCATAAAAATGACGTGATATTTGGGTAGTCCTCTATGGAGCTTTTCAAAACAATATGTCCCAAATGAGGATCATTTTGGAAATCAGAAACAATATGGCTCAAAGGCCTTTACAAATCTCCATGAAAATAACTAAATAAGAAAGGAAGGATTTTTCTCTTGTGTGTTGGAATGGGGATCCTTCAAACCAAGAAAAGTAGGGCAATCTTAGATGTAGAAAGAAAAGAAAATGCTAGTCAATGCTTTATTTTCATAGTCATAACACTTACAAAGACCAAATGGAAAAAATACTAAGTTAGAAGAATGATGAAGGCAAGGAAAACCTTTAATGACATTACAAAATTGTGGAGGCCAAAAATATTGTATGATGTGAACATTCCTCTTGTTGTAGAAAAGACCTTCATTTTTGTCTCTAAATTGAACCAAAGGTAACCCCCAATAGTCCAATTGCTACAACTTTTATTAATTTCACAATGAATTAGTAGTAGCATTGATATTTTGATCCACTGAACTTTTAATAAACTCCCAAATTAGGCCATTGTGATCTCCTCTTTAACCTTTAACACACTTGATTAATCTTTGATTCCATGTAGGATGCTAGAGTGATCTCTGTGAAACAAGTTGTTCTACACATTAGCAATGCAAAACTTTTCCAACCATCTTTTAACCTTGACATCATAAGCATGAGTAAGACTATCAAACTCTACACCCAAAGAAGCATTAGTCTCAAATAGGTTATCTTTGAACTCTTCCCTTACAATTATTCTATCATTCTAGACAAGGTTTGGACCTTCCAATTTTTTCATGACTTTTAATTATTTAAAACAAAACTTTGAGATTTCTTATGTTCTAGGCCATCACAATACATAATCAATTGTTTCAAGCTATTAATTTTGTGTTCATAGCCTCTCTATTTTAATGTAAATATTTTATCAGAAGAGAGTTTTTCCTTTTGTCTCAAGTGATAATTTATGGTTTTTAGTTTCTTGATGAAGGTGCCTATGTAAGTTTCACAAAATCCTTCATCCTTCTTTAGTTCAACTTATAATATTTTTTTGAGCATAAGAATCCATTTGGATTCAACAAAGGTACTATTTATGGCTTCCCAAACATCTAAAAACAATGCCATCCTATCCTACACATTACTTGACACAACTTTTCTCACTCTAAACAAAAACTATTGAGTTGCTCTAACTTTGTTGGGCCTCCCTACATAGCCTCCTTGAATATCTTTAAGGGTGATGGGTTTTGCAAATAAAGGGTTCATGGTTCACTACCTCCTCCAACTCTACCACACTATTTCTCAACCATTGCATCTCTTGTTCCATTTCATAAATAACATGCCCCAACATATTACTAGTAGCCTCATGCATCCTCAAAGAACCAAAATATTTAATTCCTTTAGCTCCAAAACTAACATCATTCTTTTCAACTAAACTTCCTCCTTTAATATTCACTCTAGACATTTGCAACTTCTTAGTTTATCATAATTACATTAGTGCATGGTGACAAAAACATCTTCCATAGTGGATATCTCTCTTTGGACCATCTCACTTCCCACTACTTTAACATTGTTTACTTGGGCTATCACCCCAGAAACAGGTCCAACTAAGTCATTTAGAACCTCTACATTGTCAATAGGATCAACTTGTTTTTAATTATTCACCGACCTCTTCCTCTTATGATGCACATACGTGGTATGTTCTTTCTCTCTGTTTGTTTTTTTAGAATCATCTCCATCATTGTCATTTATGTAAGTTCCATTGGTCTTCTTCTTATCTATACTTGCAAATGAAGTAGAATTATTTCTCTAGGTTGACGATCAAATATTTCGTGGGGAACTTTCCACAATCCCTCCTCTAGATTTAGACCCTAGTTTTCCTCTTTGCATGTTGTGCAGGTTTTGTTCAGTTGGAATCTTTTATTTTTCATTTTCCTCAAGGGACATTTCCCATCTCTTATTAATCTCATTTTTGGTGTTTGAACTAATTATTGGATAGGAGCCTTAAAAAGGTCAAGTTTCACCCTACAAATAGGGGCTAATCCTTTTATTTATGCGTTGTTGCCAACATTATCCCCAATCGAAACATCCTCCTTGTCTCCTCCTCCCATGAGAACCTCAAACTTAGTGTATAAAAAATATAACAAATGTATCTTAAACAACTTCTTTGGATCATACCCTATAACATCGCTAACTTCTCTCAGTTTAAATGATTTTAGAGCTTGGGTCTTGTCAATCAACTATTCAATATCTTTCACAAACACTCTAACAAATAAAGAAGGGATAGACATGAGCCAATTTTTCTTCTTATGGTGAAGAAAATCACTCCATTTTGTATATTGTTTACCAACCTTCTCCAAGAAGAATCGATCACAAAAAAATTTGGGAAAATAGAAAGGTTTTACTTTGAAATGATACAATTTAATAGAGGTAAAATTTCCCTCATTAAAAACATGTCAGAAAAAATATCACTTCAGACGTCAAGACATCAATCTCTCTTCTTAGAATCAGTTGTCTAACTTTCCTCACAAAAGTGTCCATAAAAAATGGAATTGGGTGTTATGCTTCCCAAAAAGGAATAACATAAGTGTTTGGGCTCAATTTTTGGGTTAGTATTAGCCCATATTGTTAAATTATTGAAAGTCTTGTTGAAGACTAAAGTGAAAATAAAATAAGAGGACATGTAGAAGCTTCTAGTCATCTAGTACTTTAGCCACTAGTGTGAAATTTTCATTAGAAATCAATTTTGCGTAATCAAATACCTCTTGTGTAGAGTATTTTAAAAACCACATATGTGTATATGTAAGCCATAGACTCCTATCCAACTAGTTGGATGGAAAACCATGCCATTTATTTGTAAGGGTTTTCCAATTTGAGTTTGGTTTGTACCAACCATTTGTTCAAGATAGAAAAACTACCACCATGTGAAATTAGGAAAGCATCAACCTTAGACATTTTTAAAATATGAATGGCCTCTTAAAGTTGCAACATTTTATTAAGATTTAGCAGGAGTATAGGATACTTATGACTTATCTTCTCTATCTAATCTCACCACCCCGTACTTAAATTTGAACGTTTTATCACACCACTTAATGACTTCTCGCAAATCACATCTCTTCTATGCACTCAACATTTACCAATATTGAAGACTAAAACCATATTTTTCTTTACTCTTGCTATGAAAGTCCCAAATACCACCTGTATGTTGTTGACTAGTTGAAGGATTTGTCATTTTGAGATAAGGAATTGAAGGTATCACGAACAAATGGTTCACTTTTCCTACTAGGAGGAATCTCTCAATCGTCTTGTCTACAAAACAAGTATTATTTTCCTCTCTGAACATATCCTTACATTCCTTGATACACCATGAAAATGTCTCCAACTTTGAAGGGTAAAGGTGAAAGGTGGTGGTATACATTCATTGGCATTGATTTCAATTGTACATGTTTAACGACCAAATGGTATGCTTTGTTTGAGGAGACCAAAATAGACTTAAAATTTTTCCATATATCATGTGGGTGGAGGAGAATGATGGATTAAAAAAATGGCATGTACCAAAAATCCTCACCCAAAAATGATGCAAAAGTGTAGGATGTGACGACAAATGCAGAGGGTTATGTAGTGGAAGGGAAAGTAGATGTTGTGGGAAGAAACAAGGGGGTTTTGGCAAGGAATTATGGAATGCGGTACTATAGAGTGATGAAATGAGGTGTTATGATCCTCAACATTGAATATGAATGATTACCATTAATATATCGAAGTATATGATAGAAATGATCCTTTCCTTCATTAAATCATAAAACCCTGAAGGTAGGGAGATACCATACACCAATATTTTTATGGAAGAATAAATTTATGTTCACTTTCTTCTTTGAGGGGGTAACCTCCAAATGAGAAAGGCTCCAATACAATAATAATCCTTTACATCTCATAAGGAGGAATCTATCCTTATTTATAGATACCTATCAAACTCTAACCACTATCGACCTCTACAGTAATGAATGGGACATATCACATTTATTGCATGATAACTACCTAGTGGGTTTTATCTAATAATATCTAACATAGTGGACCTAGTCCACATTACATTAAATTTCCACCATACCTATACTATTATTAACTCTAATGGGCCCTTAGGTTCCCATTATATCACTATGTGAGATCCTACCATTTTACCCCCCTTTGAAAAGCATTCCCCTCATTGCTTGTACCTATGATATACATCCATAAGCTAGGGTCCCATATGTGGGTGTTACTCTTAATATTGAGAGTGAACTAGTCCATGATGTGTGTCTATAAGTAGTTAATCCATAAGCTAGAGTCCCAAGTACTAGTGTTTCTAAAGCCATCCAATAAATGCATCCATAAGACTGAATCCTAACTATTGGTGTTTCCCTCAACACTTAGAAAGAAGTCCTCCAAGAAATGAGTACATAATCTTAGGTCCCATTTATGGGTACACATGTTGAATCCCCACTAATGACACCTGGAATTGATGAATGGTTGAGTGTTTTGTTGAATATTCTCACCATGATCATATGGATCCAAATATATTCCCACCAATATACTAGGATCGTCGCTATATAAAATATCATCCCCATAGTTACAAAAGTTAGTTGTGGATTTGGTGGGATCATTGCAAACTACAAACTGGTAGACATAATCTACCCAAAACTTCCCTCAATGATGGTCACTTTGTACAGAGGAGTAAATTCATTAAAGAGAATTTGAAGGTAGTTGTTTTCCCATAAATGGAAACTATCCATATACCATTCCTCACAGTCCTCTTCTAAATCACACTAGTCAGATATGTCTCTTGTATAATCCTCTTCAATATATATCCAAATTTACAAGCTTCTGATTGGTTCACATGCTTCCTACAGTTTTTTTACTCGATTATCTAGTAACAATAATTGGGTATGAACTAATTCAAGGTCTAAATAATGTTGGTGCGCCTTAGAAATTTCTTCCACTTCAAGTAACCACTTCTTGTGATATTCTTCATACTCCATAGAACGTTCAAGAGTACTTATAGGAG
>JZKD02S1893813.1:25411-47493 GCA_000966675.3 Picea glauca | reverse complement strand
AATATTATTAATTATAATATTATTAATGTAATAATATATTTATAATATAAAGTATAAATATATATAATAAAATATAAAGTATATTTATATTATATGTATAATATAATATAAAGTATAAATATATTTATTACCAAAGGGACACATCTCTTAATGAATGGTCACCATGGTCACCGTATGTTCTTTATATATTGAACACTCATCATTGTAATAATATATTCATTCATATAGAATATCATCTCTTATGAAAATCAACGTGGTATCAGAGCGGTACTGATCTTAACTCCCTCACAGGAGGTCCCAGGAAAATGAGAGTAGATTAAAGTCTTGGGAGTGCTAAACTTATGGGGTTCTTGCAATATCTATGTACAACATATTTACTTTTTACTCCTACCTAAATTATAGAAATAATTCCATAAATTATGGTGGGCAGTAATTTCTAGTAAAAATGTATAATTCCCTAAATATGAGGAATGYACTTGCATATTTACTTCTACCTATATTTATGCAAAGAATCRCATGAATTATGGAGGAACAATTTAACAAAGTCAAATACTATGTGGATGGATTATAACCAAATTAATCTTTGGGTAGTTACGAGAGGTATTCTTCAACTATTTATAAGAAAGAAAATTTAATTTGATTTTAAATTTAATTTTCAAAGAGATGTGTCTTTTTGGATCAATTTAATATTACTATAAAAAGACAAAAATAGAAACACATATTTTTTTCTCTCACATGTGGGAAGTGATCTAAGGAAGAGACCTAAGTTTCTAAGAAGTTGAAATTTTCTAAGCGTAATTACTTAGTGATGTTCTAGAGTTTACTAAAGTAATATCTTTGGAAGTAATTACCACTTGTGGAAAATTGTGCTTGTCTAATTTAACACTAGAAAATCAACATGGTTAGCCATATGACATCGAGTATATGATGGATGTGTGTTAGTAGAAGACGTATCATTTTGAGGGTCACTGCATATAGTTGTGCACAAGATAAATTGATCACCTCTAGGAGATGATTTTTGTTGTTCTTGTTTCTTGTTCCAGGCACGTCACAGGTAATAAATCTGAGAAGGAGCCATAGCGACAATCGTAGTAAGAAATATGAAGCAAGACTATATAGACATAGAGTTGTGCACATCTATGTACTAAATAAGAAGAGTAGGTCAACACATGCAGAGGGAGAAGATGACTCTGAAGAATATATAACCTCAGAGGGAGTGATGGCTTCATATGTTTTCTGTAGGAAACTAGATAGTCTCATTATAACATGTTGTAGCTATTAGAGAGATACCCACCAACCCTAGATGCATGTTGTGAAGTCACTATGGATTTCATGTGATTTATGGATTCATGTGTCTAAAATTTTGATGTAGACCCCCCTTCTCTCTTAAGGGTTGCACGACCTCTCGGTCTAGGATCGATTAAGAAACTGAGTCTGATTGACTCTTTGGTTCTCTACCAGACCCAAACCCACTTACACAGGTCCTTTCCCCAAATGTACAGGTCCTATGAGACCTGCAGCTTCTCCCCTGAGCGTTGTTCGAACTTCAACATCAAGCGAGCACTAGCTCTTCTCCTCTAAGCCATCCCTTTCTTGTTACCATTGGTGGGGACCATGTGCTCGAATGAAAGGCACGTTGCGATTTTTCATTTTGTGACTATGGGAGTGTTGCTACTTCTGTTCCCTCGATATATGGAATTGCGATGACCCTAGATCTTCGATTCAAATATTTCTTTGATCGATGACTGCGATCAAATTGGCGTTTCACGTTTCACGACTTTGGAGTCTCCTTGTCTTCATTCTCACGATAGATGAAATCGTGATGACCCTATATGTACAATCCAAATATTTCTTTGATCAACGACTGTGATCAAATTGGCGTTTCACGAATTTGGAGTCCCCTTGCCTCCATTCCCCCGATAGTCGAAATTGCGATGGCATCGGGTCAACAGTCCATATCTCTCCTTCGATCCGGTGGTGATGATGACTTCGGTACTTCACATTTCGCAAATTTGAAAGACTTATCACCTCTGATCCTTCAATTCCCGAAATTCCAATATTTCACCTTGGACAATCAATGGTCCATATCTATCCTAGATCCGACGACTTAGATCAAGTTGCAGATTCGAGCTTCGCGAATTCTTAGTGTCCTACCCTTTGACTTATCCACAGTGAAAATCAGAGAAATTTTGATCGTTCACCACGCGTCCCTCCTGATGGACGATTCCGATTCTCTGGCGTTCAGAGTGAACGACTGAGATCTTTTCCCCCTTGCACTTACGCTATATTTAGAGTTAGAAGATATTTTGGGTGTTCAAAGATTTTGAACCTTTTCTCCTTCGACGAGTCTGATTCTTGGGTCTCTTTAACACTTATGGAAAGTGTTATTCCTCCTGATCTTGGTCTTTTGAAGACTTTGACTTCCCACGCACACTTTGTGCTTCAGGGATTCGATAACTTAGATTCTGAAGGATTTCTTGAAGAGAAAATTCATCTCTCCCTCCTGGCATTCCCCTTCCTTGACTCTTCGAAGCTTAGTCGAATCTCAGGTCTGTGCACTCCTTGCACTAGATCTTCACGCAAGGTTTGGGTTCTTGCAGGCGACTCTACACGCCTTGCACCACTCTCTTTTCACTCCTTGCAAAGGGAAAATTTCATGTTATCTCTTCCGAGCTTTGGAATCGAAACAGATCTTGTCAACGCACTCCTTGCGTTCTGTGTGCATACCTTGCACCACTTTGACGGAACATAAACAATTGAAAATTATCCTAACATTCAAAGTCCCATATACTCACAATAAAATTCATTCATTCATTCATTCATGAGAACAAAATAACATAGTATTGCAAACAATATCCACACCATGTATTGGATCAATTTTCCTCTGTTATATTCATAAGTGAAATTGGTTACAACTATAAATGAAAACTCAAAACTCAAAACTCAAAAATCTCCTACTAACTTGCAACTAACTTCTATCTACTCCCATCCAGCCTCATTTGGGCATACCAAGCCTCTACTTATCTCAGAGGGTTCTTAGGGTTCCCCCTGACTACTTGTCTACATCAAAACTTATCCTAATTATTGTCTTAGTGTAGTCGCATTCCAGAGCCAGAGTGGAAACTCCCACTTCACCCACGATCGTTCAAGCTTGCCTTAAAAGGATTTTTCCGGTGCTGAGTTAAGGCGGTCTTTAAAATATGTACTATATTTGCAGTGTTGAGCTCCCGTATAGATTCCCAGATGCTGATAGGTGTTGCTTCACGTGCTTGCCAACGATGCTCCTTCATCATACTCCCCTTGACAAAAATTCATGAACTCCTATCCATGAGATCCTGTACTGAATTTCCATGCTTCTGAATAGCAGCTTCATTTTTCCAACTGACATCTTCTATTGGGTGTCCCTTCCACTTGACCAGATATTCAAAATAGGTCTTCCTCTTGGTCTTTTTGCCAATCCTCTCATTAATAATTTTCTCCATCTGTGGTTTTTATGCTATAGGCATTTGTTTCTCCCACTAAATCTTCTCTTAATCTTATGATCCCTCTACTTCATCATTCCTATAAGGATACAGGTATGAAACATTGAATATGGGTGATATGCCCACATCATATGGAAGCTCAATATCATAGGTGTTTGCATCAAACTTCCTCAAGATCTTACAAGGTCATATCTTCTTCATATTTAACTTGTTATATGTTCCCCTAGGGAACATTTCTTTCCTGAGATGTTCCAGAACCTGATCTCCTACTTCAAATTGAAGTTCTCTATGATGTTGATCAACTCTGTGTTTGTACTCCTAGATATAACTCTTCAACTGTCCTTTGATTTGGCTATGGAGCCTCTGGATTTCTGCAACAAAACCTTCTGCTCCAGTGCTTATGATATCACTCTGTCCCAAGTCTCTCAACTCAGATACTCCCCTGGGTTGCATTCCATACAATATTTGGAATGGGCTCTTTCCAGTTCTTCTATTTGGTGAGTTATTGTATGCAAATTCTGCTTTTGGAAGAATATGATCCCACTGAATATGATGCTCAGTAACCAAACTCCTCAATAAGTTTCCCAAACTTCTGTTTACACCTCAGTTTGTTCATCGATATGAGGGTGATAAGATGAGTTGAAGGACAAACATGTTCCCAACTTCTTCCACAGTGTTCTCCAAAAGTGACCAACAAATTTTGTGTCTCTATCTGAGACAATGCTTCTAAGTAGGCCATGAAGTCTCACAACTTCCTTGAAAAATAGATTTTCAACATGCGTTGCATCACTGGTCTTATGGCATGGGATAAAGTGTGCCATCTTTGAAAATATATCGACCACCAAAAATATGGAATCAAATCCTCTTTGTGTTCTTGGCAGTCTTAACACAAAATCCATGCTTATCACATCCCAAGGCCTCTCTGGTATGGGAAATGGTTGATACAATCCAATGTTTTGTCTTTTCCCCTTTTCATGTTGGCAGATTCTACATCTATTCACAAACTTTATCACTTCTATTCTCATACCTGGCCAATAGTATGAACTGCTCAATTGTGAAAACGTTTTATAATGGCCGAAATGTCCATCCAATCCTCCACTATGCTTTTATTTCAAAAGGTTATCTCTCATTGAGCATTTTGGTATGCAAAAATGATTTCCCTTGAACAACAATCCTTCTTGAATCATGTACTCTGTCCACTGGCTTTTGTCTCTCAACACAAGGTTTTCACATGCTTCATATGCTTCATTGAAATTTGTATCATCACAATACATGTCCTTAAGGTGTTCAAACACCAAGGTCTTCACCTGAAATTCCTACAGAATCAAACATCTCCTGCTCAATGCATCAACAACTTTATTAGCATTCCCAACAATACGTTTTATGAAAAAAGTAAAATTATGCATAAAATCAACCCATTTTGCATGCCTCTGATTCAATTTTTCCTGTTTGGTTATGAATTGTAAAGCCTGATTATTGCTATACAATAAAAATTCTTATGGGACAAGGTAATGTCTCCACTTCTTCAAGGCTTGAATTATGGCATACAACTCCTTATCATATGTGGAGTATTTTCTCTTCGTCTCATTCATCTTTTCACTAAAATATGCAACAGGTCTATTGTCCTAGCTCAAAACTGCTCCAATTGCAACTCCACTTGCATCACATCTCACCTGGAATGTCTTTTCAAAATTTGGCAATAGTAGAATTGGTCATTTTGTTATTTTCTCCTTTAGTATATTGAATTTTTTCTCAACTTCCTCTGTCCATTTAAAGGACTTGTGCTTCTTCCTCACTATATCCATCATTGGTGCACAAATTCCACTAAAGTCTTTGATGAACTTCCTTTAGAAACTTTCTAATCCATGGAAGCTTCTTACCTCGAACATGCTTCTTGGTGATGGCCATTCTTTGATTGCTTTCACCTTCTTTGGATCCATCTTTAGTTCATTTGAAGAGATCACAAAACCCAAATAAATGAGCTATGTCTTCATAAAAGAGGACTTCTTCAAATTTATCAACAACTTCTCCTACTGTAGCCTCCTCATTAATAGTGTCATGTGTCTCAAATGCTCCTATTCAGTCTTGCTAAAATCAGTATATCATCCAGATATACAACCACAAACTTGGCAATGAAATCTTTCAGTATTTCATTCATCAACCTCATAAAAGTACTTGGGCCATTTGTTAAGGAAAATGGCATAACAAGCCATTCATACAGACATTCACTTGTCTTAAAGGCTATTTTCCACTCATCACCTTCTCTCATTATAATATGATGATATCCACTTTTCAAATCTATTTTAGAAGATAAATTTCGTCCACTTAAACAATCCATTAAATCATCCATTCTTGGTAAAGGAAATCTATACCTGATGGTGATATTGTTAATGTCTCTCGAGTCTGTACACATCCTCCATCATCCATCCTTCTTTGGACTCAACATGGTTGGTACTACACATGGACTCAAGCTCTCTCTAACCAAACCCTTGTATAACAATTCTTGGACTTGGTTCTTCAATTCCTCATTCTCTCGAGGCATCAGTCTATATTTTTCGTTGTTTGGAAGACTTTCTCCTTGTATCAAGTCAATATGGTGGTTGATACTTCTGATGGGTGGCAGTGAGTTAGGTATCTCATCCACCACTATGTCAACAAAATTATCCAATGATTCCTGAACTTCTTCAAACAAATCCTCCATCGAAGTACTTGTAAGGATAACTCTGGGTTTCCTCACCACAACAAACTGCATCTCCTGTCCTTCCTTGACTTCTTTTAGAAGTTCCTTCCCACTCATGAGAAGTATGCTTATGTTGGCCTCCTCTTTCACTTTCTTCTCCCATATTGGTAGCAAGATGTGTGTCCTACCATTCTTCTCTAATGTGTATATATTATTCCTCTCATCGTGAATAACATTTCTGTCAAACTGCCATGGTCTTCCCAACAAAATATGGCATACAACCATGGGGATTACATCACACATAATTTCATCTCTATATCCTCCTATCTTAAATTCAACCAAGCATTGTTTAGTAACCATTACCGGGTGTCCTTTATGCAAACGTGAGACTTTTTATGGCTTTAGGTGCGCAGTTGTCTCCAAGTCCAATTTATCCACCATCTCTGTGGATACTAAGTTGTTATTGCTCCCACTGCCAATTATCACCTTTCATACTTTGTCCTTGGTCTTACAAGATGTTCTAAAGAGACTGTTCCTTTGCACCGACCTTTCAAATTATGCCTCTGGTTTTAGGAGAACCTTCCTCAACATCAAGGATCTTCCATCCTCTGCTCCTTCTGCCTCAACATCTCTTCTCTGTGCTTTTGAAATGTGAGCTTCACCTCCTCCTTCTTTCTTCTTCTCGGGACATTCCCAAGACATGTTTCCTATCTTTCCACAGGCATAACATCTTATTTCTCCTCCTCCCCTTCTTCCTCTTCCTCTAGAATAAATTCTTCCACCACCTTTCCTTTCTCGGTAACTTCCTCCTCTTTCTGAGTGAGTGTGTGATTTCTCAGTCTCGTCCTTAGACTTATGCACTCTATCATGGGTAAATCCTTTTCTTTTGTTTGGGAATGGGTTTTTACCTCTCCCTCCCTGGATTTGTTTTCTAGCCAAATTCTCTTCTGTCTTCAACACAAATTGATAAGCATCCTCCATTGTCCTTACTGACATCATGATGAGCTGATCCTGGATTTCCTACCTCACGACATTTATGTATCTGGCAACTTTTTCTTCATCTCTCTCTCTTTGTCCAGTTCTGATGTTCAACCTATAGAACTCCTTTGTGTACTCCTTAACTRTCATCCCTTTTTGTCTTAGGTTCTTCATTTTCCTAAATAGATTGATCTTATAATMTTTTGGCATGAACTTAGCCTTCAACTTGGCTACCATTTTGTCCCATCTCTTTATCTTATGTTTTCCTTTGCTTCTTCTCTCAGCTTGCAGTTCATCCCACCACAATGTTGCATGTMTTTTTAGTCTGGTGACAACATGTCTCACCCTTCTTTCCTCGTCGACGTCTTCATAGTCGAAATATTTGTCCATGGATCTTATCCAATCCAATAGATCTTCRGTACCTAAATTGTCTTCATACATTGGGACCTCTATCTTGGCTCTACCTCCCAATCTAGAAACTTCTCTTAGCAAGCRTTGTTTGGCAACATCCTCTCCTACATCTTCTCCGACGACATTTTCTCCCACATCTTCTTCRCTCTCTGCATCAATGACATCTCTAGCATCAGGTGCTCATCTCTGCGTTGCTTCCATTGCCTCTAATATTGCACGAAGTTCTCACATCTCCCTTTCTACAACTCGATTGGACAAAGGTGGTTCCACTCATCTCCTTGGTGGCATTATGTTGACTATATACTACATAAAGTACCACTTCGAGTTCTTTTTCACCTTCGCCTGAAATCTACAGACAAAAATATTCTCTGATACCACTTGATGCAGACCCCCCTTCTCTGCTAAGGGTTGCATGGCATCCCGGTCTAGGATCGATCAAGAAACTGAGTCTGATTGACTCTCTGGGTCTCTACCAGACCCAAAACCACTTACACAAGTCCTTTCCCCAAATGTACAGGTCCTATGAGACCCATGGCTTCTCCCCTAAGCGTTTTTTGAACTTCAATGTCAAACGGGCACTAGCTATTCTCCACTAAGCCCTCCCTTTCTTGTGGCCACTGGCGGAGACACATGCTCAAATGAAAGGTGCATCATGATTTCATGTTTTGCGACTCTGGGATTGCTGCTACTTTCATTCCCTTGATAGCCGAAATCGTGATGACCCTAGATCTACGATCTAGATATTTCTTTGATCGACGGTTGTGATCAAATCAACATTTTGCATTTCACAACTTTGGAGTCTCCTTTCCTCCATTCTCCCAATAGCCAAAATCACGATGAAACTAGATCTATGATCTAGATATTTCTTTGATTGACAATTGCAATCAAATTGATGTTTCACGTTTTGCGACTTTGGAGTCTCCTTGCCTCCGTTCCCTTGATAGCTGAAATTGCGATGGAACTGGGTCAACAGTCCATATCTCTCCTTCGATTTGGCTGTCATAATGACTTCAGGACTTCGCATTTCACATAGTTGAAGGACTTACCACCTCTGATCCTCCAATCCCTGAAATGTCGATATTTCACCCTGGATAATCAACGGTCCAGATCTATCTTGGATCCGATGACTCAGATCAAGTTGCAGATTCGAGCTTCACGAATTCTTCGTGTCCTGCCCTCTGACTTCTCCATAGTGTGAATCAATGAAACAATGATCGTTCACCACGCGTCCCTCCTGATGGACGATTCTGATTCTCTGGCATTGAGAGTGAACGATTGATATATTTTCCCCCTTGTGCTTAAGCTATCTTCAGAGTTAGAAGATATTTTGGGTGTTCAAAGGTTTTGAACCTTTTCTCCTTCGACGAGTCTAATTCTTGGGTATCTTTAACACTTATGGAAAGTTTTATTCCTCCTAAGCTTGGTCTTGTGAAGACTTGGTCTTGTGAAGTGGATCTTGGTCTTATTCCTCCATTACTTGTATTAACTGGTTGATACGACTGGTAGTATCTCTTCCGTTATATTCTTTTGAGTGATTATAAACAAGGTTATTCTGTGTGCGAAGGAGTTTGGAACATCCAGAGGAGCGAGACGAGCAGTTCGAGGATAACTTCCAAGGTCCAGTGATTATTAAACAATAGTTTAGCAAGTGTTACAGGTATGTACCGGTTTGTGGATGTTTTATGCTTCATTTCATACGTTTTTATCCAATGTTACTCTGTACACTTGCCTAAAGGATCATTTCCGGTTGCAAGAATGATGCCTTCGAAGAAACCCACCACCAGGAAATCTCCAAGAGCACCAAAGCTACAAGAACCAAAGGTGGGAGAAGGTTCCCCCCCAGTGGTTGAAAGACAATTGGAATTTTCTCCAAAGTCGGTGCCCATCATCAAAACAACCACCAAGAAGGATTTTTTTCAACCCGCAGCCTTTGGAGACACAGAGGTGAACATTGGGACCAAGACAGTATTCCCGCGGTGGGAAGAAATTTTCAAGAAAATAAAGCGGGAGGAATTCCCCAAATATACCCCCCACAATGATCTTGATACGAGGATACTGGATGATGAAGTCCTCCCGAATGTCCAAAAGGCGTATCTTCACATGGTGGCGAGAAGGACTCTGGTATTCCCCTACATTGAACTCCTCAAATGTCTTATCGATCACACTGACATGCAAAGATGCTTGATTAATGACAACAATGATGAGTGTGTCGGGGTTTTCCTCCTAGTGGAAGTGCATAATTACTACAAGATCAGAGATCCGAAAGAACGTCTAAACATTGATTTTTTTGAAAGCTTCTATGAGAAAAATAACACCAGAAAGACGATGGCATCGTGGTAGAGAGAGGATAAAAATTTCACCAATCGGACCTCTAGCTGGTACCTAACTACTATTTTGAGGGATTCATAGATTTATCTAATGGCTCTCCTCTGTCGATTTCATGGGGAGAAAGACTGCTGCAGGTTTTTAGAGGCTTAGATGCCTTTATATTATACAATAACCATTTATAGAATAGGTTTTAACTGGGGTGCCATAATCTCCAAACAACTGAGTACTTGCATACGACAGGCTCAAATGCCGAAAGAGGGAGAAACCCCATCCTTCTATATGGATTCTTATTTGTTGGACATTATTTGTGCCAGAAATGTCTTTTCCATAATGAACTTGCACTAGCACACATCAGAGCTCCCAATCCATGTTTATTTTGGCATCTTATGGGAGAATAGGTACAAGAAATCCTACTCTCTCATTTGCGATTAGTTTATCATACGTATTTATTTCTTGTTGTTCAATAAAGAGTTCCCAAGGTTGTCAGATGCAACCAAGAAGTTTGTATCGAAAGTTGGCCATTGGTATCTGGATGAGTGTGATACTTAAATCAGGGTTTTCAGCGCCACCGAAGCACCCCATCTGTTACATGTATATGTCCCTGATTGACTACTAGTAGAGAAAATCTATTATCAGACCATCCTGAAATGTTATAATGCTACTTTGGTAAAGGATAATAAGCGAGCCTTCATACCCTATGAGTTTCATATTGGTTTCTACATGGTAAAGGACATCGCATAGGCCAAGCAACAAGGGTTAAGCCAATTGGAGCTCTGATTCCAGACTGGTCGTTTTCACAAGCATGACCCCAAGGGTCTGGTCCTGAAGCACACATACAGGTATCATCCTACTGGCCATATGCCCATGATAGGTTTTAGGATGACATCTTCACCGAAAATGATCAAAGACAGGATGAGGTGGTGGCAAGGATGGATGACCCTAAAGAAACCAGGTTTAAGGCCATGAGTTGGTATGAGAAACAAACAATCTTGGAACAATTGGCTCAATAATTCCTCAGAGCTAGCGAAGAAAGGATAGCACCTGAATCAGTCGAAGCGGTGGAAACTCCTCAAGAATCCACCGAAACAATAGAGATTCCCCACGTAACCCCGGTACAAGATAGGAATTTCTCTAAGGTTCAAGTTGTATAGGGGATGGGGGAACTCATGTATCAACATGCCCAAGAGATAATGAAGTGGATGTGGGATAACCCAGACCTCGTTAGATTACCAAGGCTTCCGACCGATAGCCCAAAATAAATCCCGACGGGGCCAAGCAACACTAATTCCATGAACCTTGATAACATAAACGAGTTAGATGATCTTGAATCCATAATGGCACTGGCTAGATTGCTGGTAGGTGTGATGACTCAACTAGAGACAGGTCAGGTATCGGTAAAAACGAGCGAGCCTAATCCTTTGAGCGAGTTTATAAATATATATAGTGATGATGAATGCCCAAAGGCATCTCGTCAAACCCATATGCATGTCCAAGAAGAAAAGGGACTTGAGAAGACTTCTTCTCCTGCTCCCAAGGTCCAAACCTAGGATATGCCACAAAAGGAAATAGAAACTAAAAATGTTCCCAACACAAAGAGGCTCAATGCACCAGAAACCCGAGAAGACAATTCAAAGGATAGGTCAGAACCAGATGAGCCAAAGGAAGGATCCCCGCAAAAGGAAATTGACATTTCAACAACCAATGAACAAGTAAGTATTGAGTCTTTTTCCAATGCCTCTATTCCTCTCGATACTCATATCCCCGACAAGTGACAGGTGGAGGCCAGGCCTTCGAAGCACAACAAGAAAGTTCAAGAACCTGATCTTGAACAACTATACATCACCATAAATTTGGGAAACACACTCACATGGGGTGATCAACATATTCCCGAACCTATGGATGAGGTAGTTGATATTTATGTGATCTCCTACGATCGAAAGAGGAAGGCCATCATCTAGATAACTACAAAGAAAAGGAGGATCACATTGGATCGCTCCATCCTCATCACTGCAGAGGATAACTTGATAAACATAGAAAATTCCAGAACAACCGAGCTCCTTGGCATGGGAATGGCACTCTCAGATGTCACCTTGGATAGAGCCAAATGAAATGAAAAGTAGTTGGCCACTTCCCTAAAGTAACTAGAACATTTGTGCCACATGGATGAATACTATTAGGGTTCTACTCAGACCACGACATACTTGAGAAGCGAGTTCGAAGAAGCTTATAGCCAATTCAAAAGGGAGAGGCACATTTTTACTGAAAATATAGTTGCACTCCAGGAAGATAATCTCATGGCACTCACAACATGCAAGGATATGGAGCGGTGGAATTAAAGGGCACATCAAGCCGTAGAGAGACTCGAATACATTAATGCAGTTTAACATGTTTGGGATAAAGAAGAACACAACATCCGGGTGTTGGGAAAAAGTAGTCTTGATTGCATGAAGCGATCAACCGAGTATTTGGATAAGATGTCTCGGGAACCACATCGAGAAATTCAAGAACAGTGGGCCAAATGTGAGAAACATTGGGGGGAAATTAACAAATAAGTAAAGGATATCATACTCCCTGAGTTCGACAACCCCAACAACTTTGTCAACCTATGTGACATAGTCGAATCACATACCAAGCAAGATTTATTATGGGCCGAAGAGATAGTGAAGGTTACCGACAAAATTCCAGGACAAGTGAAAAGATTTATGGAATGCCCGATTAGAGCTCAGAATGTGCTACAATAGTTTAGTGAAGTACTGAGCGCATGCAGTGGAGGTTAGAGGAGTTTACGCGGCCCCGATGGAGCAACACAGATTTCTGTGGGCCCAAACTTGTGATGAGTTGTTTATCAGTTGGTCGGAGTATGAGAAAATTTACCCTTTCAAAGGGATATCTTGAGTTGATTGTTAAAGAAACTGTTAGAAGAGGACACCACATGGTGAATTTTGTTTTGTTTAAACTACACTTAGTCATTATTTTCATTTGATTTTTATGTTATAAATAAGAACATCGACCAATTAGTTAGAGGTCGATGGTTTTTGCAAGAACTCTTTCTTTCTGGTTGTTAAGAATTATTTTGAAGTCACCTTTGAATTGAGAAGTTCTTTTGGACCAAAGACAAAGTTATTTTCATAAAATGCATGTGATTGGATGTGGAGAAGAACTATTTCCTATCTCGTTTCATGAATGATGATGGAATGAGTAAGAGATACTTAATCTATTGTCAAATTATCTGGTGCAATATTTTGTTGTTATTTACTTTAATGATGAAGTGAATCGTGGTGCTATTATGTGATGAATGATTAAGTAGGTGAACTATTTTTCTTGCCATTGTCTTATCGCATGTGTGTTTTCTTTCTGGTAATTAATTTCTTAGACAGTAATTGGATGCTCACATGGTTAAAGTATTAGTACTAGGCTTGTGGTATAAAATTGTCGTCTACATGCTTGAGCAACGAGTTATCCAAAGTTTAGCCTCCTCCCCAATAGTTAAGTTTAATTCTATTTTGTTTCCAAGTTGGTTTATACCGGATTACATCTCGTATCAATCCCACCCAAGAGAAAATACAAAAAGAGATAGTCTGAACTGAAGGAAAAGCCTTCACAAGAAAACATAAAGCCCATCAATAAATTGGTCGTATCACAAGATTTTGAGAACCATTCCACTATTAAATGCTACAGAGTCTAATTGGGCCTTGGTGGCGGGTTTGGTTCCTACTATTGAATCAAGGGAATTAGGACCCATCAACAGTACCTTAAGGGTGCATTGGACTATGGTCTTAGGTATGTGATAGACCATGACTTTGGTTTATATGGATATTCAGATTCATATTGGGCCGACAGTATTCCTAATCGAAAGATTACTTCTTCATATTGCTTCAGTATAGGCTCTAGTATGGTTTTATGGAGCAGCAGGAAGAAGTTGTGTGTAGCACTTAGTACGGATGAGGAAAATTATGTGGTAGCATGTGCAAAAATTCACGAAGCAGTGTGGATTCAGAAATTGTTGAATATTGGATTGAATTTGACTTGTAGGTAATACCTACAAGAAGAGGATGACGAGACTTTTTCTAGAGGACAAGTGATGAAGTCAATAGGTTGAAGATCAAGTTGATATTCAGTGCTCAAGAGGGAGCCAGACAGTTAGTTCCAGAGGGAGCTGGGTACTACAGTAAGAAGAAGGAGGCTCCACCGGATGCAGGAAGCATTCATGTGTGGCACTCAGTACAATTGAAGCTAAGTATGTGGTAGAATGTAAAACAAGTCATGAAGCAATGTGGCTTCATAAATTGCAAACTATTGGACTGAATTTGACTTGTAGGTAATACCTACAAGAAGAGGATGACAAGCCCTATTTTGGAGGACAAGTGACGAAGTCAACAGGTTGAAGATTTAGTTAATATTCAATGATCAAGAGGGAGCTGGATGGTCAGTTTCAGAGGGAGATAGGTACTATAGTAAGAAGTAAGAGGCTCTATCGGATGAAGGAAACATTCATGTGTGGTGCTCAGTACGGTTGAAGCTAAGTATTTGGCAGCATATGCAGTAGCAGTGTGGCTTTGAGAACTGTTGTCTAGTTTATTTGGTCTCGAAATTGAGGCAACCTACATTTGGTGTGACAACAAGAGTTGCATGAAGTCATTAGAGAACCCCGTGGTCTATGAAAGGTCGAAGCATATTGATATCAGATATTACTATACCATGGATATGGTGGAAAAGGGAGCAGTGAGGCTCCAATTTCATGACTATAGAGGATCAAGTTGCAGATGTGTTTACCAAGTCGTTGTTGAGGATGAAGTTTGATTACTTTAGGGACAAGCTTGGTGTGGTCCCTCTTTAGAGGTAATGTTCTCATCCAACATGAAAAAGGGATGGCATTGAGACATGTGGAACTCATCCAACATGAAAAAGGGTTGGCACTGAGTGTTCTCATCTAGCATGAAAAAGGGATGGAACTGAGTGTTCTCATCCAACATGAAAAAGGGATGGCACTGAGATAGGTGGAAATCATCCATCATGAAAAAGGGTTGGCACTAAGTGTTCTCATCCAGCAGGAAAAAGGGATGGCACTGAGTGTTCTCATCTAGCAGGAAAAAGGGTTGGCACTAGGACAAGTGGAACTCATCCAACATGAAAAAAGGATAGCACTGAGTGTTCTCATCCAACATGAAAAAAGGATAGCACTGAGTGTTCTCATCCAACATGAAAAAAGGATAGCACTGAGTGTTCTCATCCAACATGAAAAATGGCTAGCACTGAGACAGGTGGAACTCATCCAACATGAAAAAGGGCTGGCACTGAGATAAGTGGAAATCATTGAACATGAAAAAGGGTTGGAACCGAGACCGAGGGTGCACATGATCTGATTTTGATGCATTGCAGCATAGTGGATGTCCTGGGGACATGTTGTAGTTATTTGAGAATTACCCATAGACCTTGGATGCATTGGTTGTGAAGTCACAAGGGTGCACATGATGAGGTACAAATGCATTGTGAGGTAATGGATGTCATGGTGACATGTTGAATCTATTTGAGAGCTACCCACATTTAATATTCAAATGTAATCTTTTCATAATGTAGAATGTCTCCCTCACTGAGAGGGAGTGTTGATGTTTGGGAAACATCAGAAAGACATTCTACTAGATTAATGATTAGTAATATGATGATTAATTATTAAACAATATTATTAATTATAATATTATTAATGTAATAATATATTTATAATATAAAGTATATTTATATTTATATTATATGTATAATATAATATAAAGTATAAATATATTTATTACCAAAGTGACGCATCTCTTCATGAATGGTCACCATATGTTCTTTATATATATAATACTCATCATTTTAATAATATAGTCATTCATATACACTATCATCTCTTATGAAAATCAACAGAAAGTAGAAGAGGATGAACAAGAGCATTGAACCTGCATAATATGAACCTTTATATTCATAATATAGAAAGATAGAAATGATAACATGCCACTTCAAGGGAGAAACATCCAAATGGAAAAATCTCCAATACAATGATATTAACTTGACATATCATAAGGAGGACTCCAACTTTATTTATAACTACCTATCAAACCTAACCCTAACCAATATTGTCCTTTACATTAATGAATGGGCCATATTACATTTTTTGCATGATAACTACCTAATGGTCCTTATTTAATAATAACTAACATAATGTACCTAATCCACATTATATTAAATGGCCACCTTATACTATTATTAAATATAATGGTCCCTTAGCCACCCATTCCATCATTAGGGGGGATCCCACCACATGGAGCGATGGAATGATTTGTGGAGCAAGGGTGTGTGAAGGTTGCATGCACGAAAGTGTGGAGGCAGGTGTTCTCCCCTAACATTACAAATTCCACATAGATGTGGCAATGCAGAGTGGAAAGAGGGGAAGGTGTAAAGGAGTTGAGAAACACCCTAATCCACATGGCATACAAAAATGGCTTTTGGAATGCGACACTAAAATTTGGAGCTTCCTATAGTAAATTGTTTTTTGTATTGTGCATACTTAGTCTAAAATGCATGTTTTCTTCGTGAGGAACACTTTCAAGTTTTCAAAGGATCACCATATATTCCCAATATGATTAGAGGGGTTATAGAAAGGGATTTTCATTGTTTTCCTAAGTATGTGGAAATATTTTATGGGATGGAATATAAGTAGGTAAGACACATCAACACCTTTCTTCTTCTTTTTACACTAACTCGTATAGTACCCCAAAGTCACTACTCAAATCCTTCTTCCCATGGTTAGAAGAACATGATTCTTCCTCCTTATCCATATTTATCATATCAACCACTCTAATCATTGGAGCACAATAGGTATCAAACTCATAATCCATCACAAGTCCAAATTTCCCCTCTTGGGCATAAAAACATACTCCAATCAATGGTTCATCTAGGGCATCACACACACAACTTATTGTAGATCCAAATCACCCCTCTCAACATAACATACTCCAAACATTGGAAAATATCTAGAATCACACCCACAATCTATCATAGGTCCAAATTTCCCATCTCATGGATCAAAATACGCTCCAATCATTGGAGCATCCCAGGTCTTACACACACTAAAATATTTTGTACTTATATACTTCTCATAGGTAGCTAAATTATCCATGTAATGGATGGAATACGTTAGGTAAAAACCACTACAATCATTAGGGTATTATGGGAATCACACCCACAAATGATCATGTATCCAAATCACCTCTCTCGACATAACAACATAGTCCAATCATTGGAGCATTTAGGGCATCACACATGTTAACACTTTGTAAATTTGTTCGACTGATTAAAATAATGATAGAGGTAACCTAAAAAACAACTTTAGAGTTGGGTACTAGCCTGATCAACTAAGAGAGGGATCTCTCCTGTCACTTGGTCTTTAACATATGAGTTTTCTTTAACAAATCAATGGTAGGTTTTGTTTCTTTGAAGGCTTTTTTTATAATTTTTCTAGCAAGGAAGGGGAGGGACACTTAGGGCTATGGAGTCAAACTTATGAAACAAATGGAAGCACTTCTGCATGTGTATTCTATTTAGCTTCAGAAAATTACATTCAAGCTCCAAATAGATAATATCGTACCCTTGCACTTCTGCCAACTACTAATACGTTTGGAACTCCTAATATTTATACAGGTTGAGTTCCTTTGATTTGAAACCAATTACAATGATTCTGAAACTGATTGCAAAGAAACATTTTGATTCTAAAACTAATTGCAATGATACTAAAGAAACGTTTCAAGAAATGAATTTTGGTTCCTCTGGCGTTTCAGTCCCTTTCTTCACCACTTGTTCTTCTTTTGAGGTTATGATGGGATCGATCGTCATGATGAAAAAATCCCTGGAAGTGAGTGGAAATGGCATACAGTTGGTGTACTATGGAGCTGTAGGTGAGAGAATGTGGTCACACCAAGGTTCAAACAATCCAATGTTTGAAATAAAATAAAATCATCGACAAAATGCCCCTTTAATACTTTTCCAAATTTCAAGGGCGTGAGGAAGTGGTTTGGGGAACCTACTTTTCACTCTGAAAGGAACCCGATGGTGCCACATATCCCCAAATGAAAACCATGGTTTAAATTTCTTCCCGCTTTCTAAAATTAACCTCCACGTAGTTTCTCCCCCTGAAATTATCCTCGACCGTTGATCTGAAGAGTTCGCGATCCATGACATATCAGGCCCCATCGGTTTAGATCTCTTGTCATTTTTAGTCTTTCGCTGCCATATTTAGACCCTTCCCTAGTTTATAATACTTCCAAACCAGTTTTAGCATTCTGCTAGATTTTGAAATCTTGATTTCACACAATAAAATTAGCATGTGATAACATTGGCTCCAATGGGGATGCTATCCTCCCAGTGAGGTAGCAAAGAACTCATAGACCTGATGTCTGATTCATTGGGATGCTCCCAAAACATGTGTGTACCCTGCTCTGACCTGTCACTAGTGTCCACTGAAAACCCAAGTCTGTACATTGCTCTCAACTGAAAACTGAATGCTAATTACACCACTACAATCTGAATGTACACACTACTAAAAATGAACACTTTTTTATAGAGAAAATGCAACTAGTTTTTCTAGGAAGTCAACATCATAATCATCATCATATTCATCATATTCATCATATATAGGCAAATCAACAACATCTGCAATGTCATCTAACAAGGAAAACCTTGAGACATCAACCTGCTCTTCAACACGCTGATTTGCAAATTCATTTTCTTGACTGTCTACAAATGAATACATAAAACAATCAACCCCATGCTTATCATGGGATAGATCAGAAGCTAAATCAACACCTTCTTTTTCAATAAGTGGAATATAATTCTTTGGAAAATCATTATCATTTAAAACTTCAATAGGACATATGATATTATTAACCCTCTACTCAATATTCAAATCAACTGTTTTATGTTCATATTCACTGTCATGTTCTTTAGCATCCAACTCCTCATTTCAAATTTGTTTACATAATTGAATATTGTGTTGAATCTCCTGAGAATCATTAAACATTTTTTGTAAGGACTTAGATCTTCTTTCCATCAAAAGGAAAGACAAATCTGGATGAAAGGTTGTTGCATAATGGAGCATGGCAACAACGTCAGTGGGTTGAATTTATTTGGGCAACTTGTAATAAATACTGGAAAACTTCTATTGAATGTAGAAATAGTTTCATTTCTCTACCTTTTCAAAGCATAGAACTTTGTAAGATGTAGATCCAAAGATCTCCTCTTGCTCTGAAATCTCAAAAAGACATTCTTCAATTCCTCCCATGAGCTAATTGTCTTTGGTTGCAAATGTTTAAACTAGTCTTTGGTATCTCCTTTAAAGGATTGAGAGAAGGCCCTCATACAAATATCATCATGATAAATCTCAAGAAAATCTATAAAATGTTCAAAATCTTGGATGTGTTTTTTAGCTATGATGGCATTAGGTTCTCCATCAAACACAGGTAGGTACTTATAGTGCTTTGGAGGAAAATTATGAACAATGTGAGGTAATTTTAAAGGTATGTATCTATGTTGAATCTTGGAGGGTGTTGGATCAAGTACAGGAGGTGAAATATCATCCTTGATTTCATGAGGCTCATCAACTTGGCTATGGTCAACACATGGCTCAGATGGAAGATTTTGATCAAAATCAGTGATACAATGAGGAAATATATGTACAACTTTAAGAGGAGTATATACAAGTGAAAGATTCTCATGATCATCATTTGAATGCAATAGTTAAATAAAAATTTTCTTATCATGTTCAGGAAAGGACAAAAGGTAATTAATAACAAAAAATATTATGTCTTGGAAAAAACTCAACTTTAGGTACTTGTTTTCTCCCATGATTTCCTTTCATACTTATGTCAAAGGATGCCATCCTCCAATGGAGTCTATGAATCACATTTGAATCTTGATGGGAGTCGCCAGGTGGAAATGTACAAACTTATTGTGTCTGAGCTCTGTCCACCATCAGAATTCAGGTCGAAACCTTATCGTTTCTCCTAGGGAAAATGCAACTTTCATCCTCGGTAATGGCGCCAGAATGTTAGCACTGTATAAATTTGTTCGGTTGATAAAAAAAAATGACAGAGGTAACCTACAAACCAACTTTAGAGATGGGTACTAGCCTTCTCATATCAAAGAGGGATCTCTCCTATCACTTGGTCTTTAACAAATGAGTTTTCTTTAACAAATCAATGGCTAGGTTTTGTTTCTTTGAAGGGTTTTTTTATAATCTTGTTAGCAAGTAAGGGGAGGGACACTTAGGGATATGGAATCAAATTTATGAAACAATTGGAAGAACGGAATGGTTGGTAAAACTCTCCATAAGATAAAGGCTAAATGAGGTGATAAATCTGAGTTATAAATTGAAATTTGAAGAACATCAAATAAAATGAATTCTGACTCAGTTAGGAAGAACTTAACACAGTTTAAATTTCTTCAGCTGAGAGAATCACAAGATGAATTACGGGCCTTTGAATATCCAATTTAAACAGAAGAAAGTGGAATGAAATCAAGATCATAGGAAGTACATACAAATAAAGAAGACAAAACTCAAACCACCACCATTAGAATATTTTCATGGAAACTTCAAGACTTCTGCATATGTATTCTATTCAACTTCATAAAATTACATTCAAGCTCCAAATAGCTAATATCGTGCCCTTACACTTCCTCGCACCCTCGAAATTGGAAAAGTATATAAAGAGCACTTGTTATTTATTTTATTATTTTTCAAAATACTAGAACGTTTGAAAGTTGGTGCGACCACCCTCATTCAACTGCGACCTCACAGTGCGCCATTGCCGACCATCTTCTGCCCATTTCTAGGTATTTTTCATCACCACCATGGATCCTATCATAACTTTAGTAACAAAGAAAGATCCCGTGTCAAATGAAGAAGCCCTAATTGAACAATATTCAGACATGTTCGACACTAAAATCACCATTTCTCCCATCTCTGTGTCCAGAGTTAATTTGTCCGATAATGTAAACACCATTCCTTGAAGCAGTACATGCCACTATAGTCCCTTATGTTGTTGAGGTTGCTTTGCCTTTTTTCAAATTTATAGGTTGGTGTGCATAGCAGTATTCATAGGAAGACAAAGTTGTCATCAATAAACATGGGTCCGAGGTCCTGTGTAGGGTAGAGAGTCTATAAATTCGAGATGCCCTTGGCATACCAGAGTCTTTCTTCATAGTGTATGAAACTTTCTAGGAAGAGAGGCTAATTAGGGTCTATAGGGAGTGTCCATCAGAAGTCAAAGATATATTTTTACAAATGATTGGCAAGCCATAGCATCTTTTAGAAAGTAAGTCTTTTTCCAATGAGTGTGAATATAATGGTTATTGAGGTCCAATGGGTTTGTTCCCTATCGAGTCAAATTTTAGGTCTAGATAATAAAAAGCATGTGGTCGAGATCATGTTGGATTTCATGTTGGCATTTTTTTCAATTAGAGTCTAGTTCGTCGGTCTATGTCAATTTCAATCAATTCATAGCCGATAATATCCACAAACAACTAGTGAATTTTCGCTCTCTAAGACATTTAAGATATTACACATACTTGTTGAATATTTTCCTGGAAACAAATGAGAGAGAATTTCCTGAAGCAACATTCATATCAACTGAATGTAAGAGGATCACATTGCTCATCTTCATCAACAAATTCATGTCCAGGGTTTATAGTTTGATTTTCAAGACTAGTCTACCAAGAGTCCTAGATGACATGAGGATATATTTACAGCCAAATCCAAAAAACAGAGTGGGGGACTGGGTATTTTTCATGCATTCAATAGTGGTATGGGTTTATGATTTCCATGAATCCCCCTATCTTCTGCCCATTTTTCTGACCCCCAGAGTCTTTTCCCTTGAATTCATCAGGCAAAGAATCATATCAGAGACAAATCATTTCTTGAAATTGCACAAACCCTCAAACTTCAAATTCCCTTTTATCATTGGACCCTTCATTGTCAAGACTAGATCATTCTTATCTCAGATCCAAGAAAATCTCAAAGAGTTTGGTTTTTCACAGCTAAATGGAAGAATATATGATCCGCATCAGATCATATCCAAGAGAATATTTATGAACAAACAGGCCCCTTATGAGCATGAACATGTTGAGGGTTTTGATAAGTTAGAAAATCTAGAAGTCTATGCTGATATGGAAGTAAT
>JZKD02S1893813.1:0-19142 GCA_000966675.3 Picea glauca | reverse complement strand
AAAACCCTGAAATCCAACACCAAGAAACTGAAACACAACACCAACTCCTTAGCACCAGAAAGACAAGGCTCTGAGAATACGTCAAACCCTAAATAAAACCGACATTGGAAAGGAGGAAAACAAAAGGAGGATCCATAAGGCTACAAAGGAGATAGACCACCTCAAAAGGTAAACACCAGTAGAAAAATCTATAATGGCCTGTGTTATCACATATAGATGTCAAAGGGTCATAGGATGACCGAGTTCGTGGTCTGCACAAAAGAATCCAAACACAACATTCAAAAGAAACCCATTTTGGGTTCGAAATACCGACAGGCGACCAGATTCAATTTTCAGCCATAAGATATGAGCGAGACAAATACCAGTCATCATATCAGTAATATTAAGTCACGACCATCAGATCTCATCGGAGATAAATTAAGGGTGAGGAGTCATTAGGGGGATCATGATGCAAATTGAGGCTTCTAGAAGTTGTGAGCCCACAATCACTAAAAATCCTTGATCTTTCTATATCAGCAGATCAACAGTGCATATCAATCCTGATATGAATGAGCATATTCGCATTGCGGGACTAGAATGGAAATTAAAGTATCTGCTAGTTGTGATCCCAAAATCTCTCATGGCCATTGATATTTTAGCAGGGGACACATGTTAGGTGATCTCATACTCTAGGAGAAAGAAAGAATAATTTGATTGAGTAAAGGACTCAAAAAGGCTCGAAGCCCGAACTCCCGAAGTAAATCTTAGCTGTCCAAATCAAGAGGCCACGCGTCACCATATCTCTCACTTTGTGAATTTGACACTTCAAAGAATTGCGTGAGAAAGTAGGAGAAAAAGGCCCAAAGCCTGAATTCCTGAAGTAAATCTTGACCATCCAAATCAAGAGGCCATGTGTCAATAGATCTCTCACTTTGGGAATTTGACACTTCAGATAATTACACAAGCAAGAAGGAGAAAAAGGCCTGAAGCTTGAAATCCCAAAGTAAATCTTGGTCATCCAAATCAAGAGGCCACATGTCACTAGATCTCACACTTCAGGAGTTTGACACTTTGAAGGATTGCATGAACAAGCAGAAGAGAAAGGACTAAAGCTCGAACTCCCGAAGTAAATGTGAGTCGTTGATCTTCGTAGTAGGAAGTAGGGTCCATCCAAAAGCGACGCGTGGAAATAAAAGTGAGGCTTTCCCAGATCACAGATAGCGACTAGATCGATGGTCACGCTTCATTGTGAGGAAGGAACATGATCGAACAATAAAAATATTGAGCAGTCCTGCAAATGAAACCATGGTATAAAAAAAAATCTACGTGGCAGAAGGTGGTGGATTATGGGCTCAAAAGCGGTGTGGATCCAAACCACCTTTGACGGCCCCACAATCACGTTCTTATGTAGAGACAAATCTGAGAACAGTGCATGGAAGCCCCCTAGGATTTAAGCCTAATCTTGATCTCAATGAGAGATCAGTTAATGAAAAATGAGTGGTGGTTGAAACCTCGAATCACTCCATAAATAGAAGGCGTGGATGATCTAGCTGTGGAGAGAGAAATGTTAGCCCGAGGTACCACGATGGACGTTTTTTTTTCTGCAAGCCCATGCTGAGATGAGTTTGCATATGACAATAGGATACATGCACAATCTGACACAACAAGGCACAGATGAAAGGCTTTGAATGGAATGGGTATATCACACTCCTGGTGGTTGTGGATTGATTTGAGTATAAATCAATTAGTTCAATATTTTGTTATGGTCGTCAACTGGTTGAGAAGAGCTCCCTACTATGTAATTTTTGATGTCAAAGTTGTTCTCTGGTTATGTATATGATTTGAGAATCATATTAATAGAAGTTAGTTCCTTTCATATTCTTGTGTAAACTGTGCTAAAACACTCAGACTTGGAGGATCCAGTCGAGGGTTGTAGATGTATTGTAATGTAGGTTTGATTATAATGTTGTTGTGACCTGTTCCAATAATTTTTCTTTATTATCTTATTTCCCCTTATGCTGAATGCTCGGGCATGGAGGATCCATTTGAGTTTTTGTAGTTGCATGGTAATGGAGGTTTGATTATTATGAAACTATGATATATTTAAGTATTTGAAACTTATCTTCAAGAGTGCTCCCGTGCCTGAGTTTTTCTTCACCAATATGCTTGAAAGATGGATGCTCATGGAAGACTTGTCCACCTTTCTCACTAAGTCTTCCTTTTTCTCACCTTTAATCTTAAACCACTGACTGAAGTTAATGAGGAACTCATTTCTCTATGCATTGCTTGTCCAATTTCCGTGTTAAAACATTCTTGTACTGAGTTTTGTCTATTTAACCACCATTCATAAAGCCAAAATCCACCAAACATTTTGATGGGTACTAGGCTTATCCTCTTGCAATCTGAGGGTGAATCTTAGTGCTAACATTCATGGTGTCATTTCTAGGGAACGAATTGAAGACATTTCCCTGGGATTGAACGACAAATAAATTATGATTCTGAAGGTGCATCAGAAATGAGTAATTTGAAGATTGAAACTTGCACCTGGTGACTCCACTGTTTTAGTTGTGGCTCCCAAAGGCAGACACAGGGGGTCTACTCCACATCTACCTATGGAAAAAACCTGAAGCTGACCGAGAGAATATTATCAAGAAAGGAAAGATTTCTCAAGAAGGCTTTTAGCTATTGTTCCAGATTGAAAATCTCCCTGGGAAGAATGAAATTGTAGAGATCCAATTTTAGATGGTGAACTAAAGCTAGACACATTATTCTGACTGCTCATATTTCACCATGGTGACTCCATTGTTTGAAAATCTATTGGCAACTCCACTGGTTTGAAATGGACAAGATTTTAGCTCAGAGGTATGCTTTCTATGATTTTTCAAGGATAGTTGGTTTCCCTAATCTAGAGCCTAGTAGAGATGAATAGGAAAGTAGCCTTCCTAAATTTCGAGGAGAAGAGTGGGAGGTACTAGCTGAACATTTGCTAGAATTTCATAATTTTATTCAACTTCATATCATGCATGAAGATGTTCAGATTAAGATTTTTAGGTATTCATTATAGGGGATTTCTCGTGATTGGTGTCGATCTCTTCCCATTGCAAGCATCAACTCTTTGATAGGTTTTCATGCATCTTTCAATTCGTTTTGTAAAGATTATTTTTCAGCTGAGTATCTTTATGAAAACTATTGTGATGAGTTTTCTTTGCTTCATAAAGATACTTCTAGTCATGAAAGCCATATTTTTGATGAAGCATTTATTGTAGAAGAATGCATTTTCCATGAAGATCAACATCTCTCTTTTGAATATTCTGATGATGTAGAGAATGTGTATTCTACAATATATATTTCTCCTAATTGTGAATATGAGATAGATGATAAGCTAATTAAAATAACTAGGGAAGATTTCTCTCTATTTTTTCCTAGCTTTTCAGATTTGAAGGAAGATGGTGTTTTCTTCTCTTATGGAGAAAATGTAGAGGATATTCCTGTCCTTAAAGCATAATTTTTGGTCATACCTTCTTATGATGAAGAAGATCTTTCAAATGCTGACAAAAAACAACCAATTTTTTATGAATATCCCAACGAAGATGACGAAGAGCAGAGTTTTTTCATGGCTTCTTTGGAACCTCATAGAATGGTTCTTGTATATGATGATTATGAATATGATCCTTGGGAGGGCCATGAAGGAGAAAAGGAAGATCTAAATGTGTATCTTATCTCTTGTCTCACACTCGTAAATGAGAAAATATCACCTGGGATTAGCCAACTTGCATCAATTATTTATCTACCTGTACACTCTGAGAAAACCAAACAACATGTGAGAAAAAAAGAAGTAAATGAGGTAATTTCTTACCAGTTTAGCATGCCTTATTACAAATTTTATGACCTTTTGGAGTTATATATGGATTTGAGTTTTCCAAAAGCATTGGAGCTTGCAAAATTATTCATCTTATCATCATTTGGGGGTATTGTCAGTGTTCCAAAACATGTTTTCATTCTGCAGTCATACTTCCTTAACTTTTGTGGATCATTTGTAGTGAAAAGAATAATTATATTACCAAGCAGTCTGGGTGGCTATGGTGGAAGTTTTCTTTCACCTAACACATTGTAAAAAACCAGTTAGTCTAGGATTGTACATAAATATTCTCCTCCTGGAGAACACGCGTTTTTTTTCTTATTTGTAAGTAGAGAAGTGTACATGTCATCTTGTTTCCTTCAACAAATGTATCTGAGCTTGACTCCACAACCCAACAACTAAGGCACTAGAACTAGGCATTCTTGGTATCTCGCAGGGAGCATGCCATCTCTTGTGGAGCCAAATGTTATCATATATAGTTGACAAAGGGTCACAGGATGACCAAGTCCGTGGTCTACATAGAAGCGTCCAAATGAAGCATTCAAAAGTATCCAATTTCAGGTTGGAAATACTGACATGAGAATGGATTCAATTTTCATTTGTAAGATCTGAGTGAGAGAAAGACCAGTCGTCATATCAACAAGATTAATTCACGATTGTCAGATCTCATCAGAGATAAATCTACGGTGGGGAGTCATTACGGGGATCAGGATGCAAATTAAGGTTTCTTCTTTCTAGATCAACGGTGCATATCGATCCCGATATGAACGAGCATCTTCGCATTGTTGTGATGATAATGAAAATTAAAGTATCTTCTAGTTGTGAGCCCAAAATCGCTCATGGCCATTGATCTTTCAGTAGGGGACACATGTCAGGCGATATCGTACTCTGGGATAAAGCAAGTAGAAGTTGAGTGAGTAAAAGACTCCAAAAGGCCCGAAGCTTGAACTTCTGAACTAAATATCGACCGTCCAAATCAAGAGGCCACGCGTCACCATATCTCTCACTTCGAGAATTTGACACTTCAAAGAATTGTGCGAGAAAGTAAGAGAAAAAGGCCCAAAGCCCAGATTCTCGAAGTAAATCTTGGTCATCCAAATCAAGAGGCCATGTGTCAGCAGATATCTCACTTCAGGAATTCAACACTTGAATAATTTCACGAGAAAGAAGGAGAAAAAGGCCTGAAGCCTAAAATTCCAAAGTAAATCTCGGTTGTCCAAATCAAGAGGCCACACATCACCAGATCCCACACTTTGGGAATTCGACACTTCAGAGGATTGCGCGAACAAGCTGAAGAGAAAGTCTTGAAGCCCAAACTCCCGAAGTAAATGTGAGGCGTTGATCTTTGCAGCAAGAAGCAGGGTCCATCCAAGAGTGGTGCATGGCAAAAAAAGTGGGGCTTTCCCAGATGTAGATCGTGACTAGATCGACGACCATGCTTCATTGCAGAGATAGAACAAGATCGAGAGATAAAATTCTTGAGTGGTCTCACAATTGAAACCATGGTAATACAAAAGATCTATGTGGAGGAATGTGGTGGATTGTGGGCTCAAAAGTGGTGTGGATCCAAACCTCCTGTGATGGCCCTACAATCATGTGCTTATATAGAGACAAATCTGAGAGCAGCGTGTGGCATCCCCCTAGATGTTAAGCCTCATCCTAATCCCCATGAGATATCATTTAATGAAAAAGGAGTGGTGGTTGTGTTATCACTCCAGGAAACTCTCTTAGGTTGTATCTCAGAGATGCCTGGTAACTTAACTTTTTTTGTAATTATTTACTCAATAATGGGCGTGGGGTTGGATCAAGATGAATATCTAAATCACTGGATTGTATCTTCAATATAGTATAGTTATATTCAAATAGCACAAGGCCTTCAATAAGTATTATCATATAGGATTGTAAATCAAATGGATAAGAAACCAATCAATTATCCAGAACATACATAAACAATATATATGATGGGTCAACAAACTAGCAGTGGATGCTTATGATTCTTGTTTAATAATCAAAGGTAATATGACAGTTACCATAGGACATTTAAACATAGATAAAGAAATAATTTCAACTCATAGGCATAGAATAGAAATGAAAAGAAAGTCTGACAATAAGAATGAAAGAAGCTTGCAGGCTGAGTAGATTAAAGAAAGTGTCTATATCACAATAACAGTAGAGTATAGAACTCAAAGTCGAACCCTTAGTTCTTCAAATGTTCTTGTATTTATAGGATTTACAAGAAGTTTCCATATCCTGGAAAATTGGATCAAATTTTCTTGGAATAGAAAGTAAAAAATTGACACAAGAAACTAGGAAAGGATCCTATAAAATAGGTCAATTCTTTATATTTGATGATCTTCATATATTTATAATATTTTATAGATGAAGGAAAACTTCAAGGTTGATGGATAAGGAGAAATTTCCATAACAAAAACAATTTTTTCCCAAAAATAGAAAACAAATTTTATCTTCTCCTCCTTGCTGGCACCTTGAAAGCTAGGACAAACTCCTAAAACTGATGCTCTTAATTATTATCCATCATCACAAACCATCCTCGAGGTATATGGGTGAAAAAATCTTGTACCTATGCAAAAATAGTGTCTCTCTTCCCTGTTAGTGATTTCGATGGCTAAGAGAGGCAAAATCCAAGCCTGTTAACCACCGAAAGCTATGCTTTCGGTGGCTAATGAACAGTTGAAATGTTTGCCTAAGCCACCGAAAATCCTATTTTCATAAATAGTCAAAATTCACAAAAATGCATTACCTCCTTGCTTCCAAAACATTTAGGGCTGATCTTCCAAAGCTTCATAAGTCTGAACATGGTCTAAAATAATAGTATTATGGACAGATGTTTTTGGCTCCTTAGCCAAATTAATGGCTGCCTCTGCTAGGGTTTCCAGGTGAAGATGTGCCTCAGGCTGAGGTCTTGGAGGCATCATTTTTTTTCTTAGAATCCTAACCTTCCTACTTTGTCATCTGCTCTCCAGTTGGGGCTATTTCTTGAAGATCTTTCTCTGCCACAGATTCTTCATGCTCTGCTGGAAAAACTTCTTTCTCCTCCCTAGACAAAGCATTGAACATGAAGATCGACTTATCGCCAATATCATCCTTAATATATTTTGAAAACTTGCTGGCTATAAATATGGTGAAAAGTGACATCCATATTCTAAGCAATATTAGTTTGAACTGATCATCCATTATCCCTATCAGATGACCCAGAAATAATGTGGGGATGATCAAAGCCAAACCAACAACTTCTATTTTTCCATAACACAAACCTTCTTTGAAAACATGCTCAGTCAAGGATGCAAAGAGGGGTCTTATAAACTGTATAGCTAGAGGGTTCACCATAACATATTTCACCAACCCTTTACTTGTAACTTTCATCATTTTATCTTTCATGAATACCAAGACATCCCCTGGATTTTTCCATCCAATGATAAGTTTTCTCCTTTCTGTTGCTAGTGGGTGATTTTGTATCATAAGCATGCAGAAGAACCACAAAACTATCCACAAGTTTTATATTACCCATGAAACTTTTCATCGATAAGCATCCACTGTAAACTCTTAGGTATGATTTGAGCTGTAAACATGATTACGTTTGCCTTTATTTGAAGAAGGTGATTCAAAAGTTGGCGAAATGAAGCCACAAGATTAACCTTATACCAAGATGAGGTGAAATATGATTCTTTCAACAAAGCAAAAGCTAGCTCATGTGTACTTCATTATTCCCTTCTCATTATAGACTAACTCAATGCAATCTAGAGAAGGAAATTCATAAAGATAATTCACAGTGTAAAAATGATGACTACACTTGAGCTTGCAATGGAACGTTGACCACCATCGATGGCAAGTTCAAGACAGACTGAAAATTGAATATGAGATCCCTGTAACAATAATGTATCACCCACCCTTTCTACTCCATCCATACTTTCTCTTTCCATTGAGGAACTTATAGAATCCAAATTTGGCGCAAGACTCTGATCTCTGCACACAATTTGGGTATTGAAATCGGCTCTGTATGATCTCTGGGAACCTGGTGTTATCAATAGGGAACCTTAAAAAACTACTATGTCTCTGTATATGGTTTTGACAACACTTGGCATATTGATATGACACGACCTTCCTCATTTGCAGAGCTATCATTGTAAATGCATGTGTTGTGGATGAGATATGACAAGAGGGTGCCATCCCATGGGTTCGTTCTTCATATGACTTGGACCTAGTGCTTGGGTGCTCCATGTTGGGCTGCTGTATATGTTGTTTTCTATTCCATGACATCTAAAAGAAATTTGGATCCGGCTCCTGTGCTGTATGCATGAAGTGATTTCTTTAGTCATCAATTACACCTATGTCTCAACACAAGGAACCTCAAAACCCCTGACCTGTCCAATTTCAAAATTCGAGCAATCTTCAATCCAGGGCACCTGCATGTGCATCTGTCACCTATATTCATTTGTGTTTTAATATTTTAAATTATTCTCATCATCACAAACATCAAGATTTTGAAGATTGTTTCCTCTATATTTTCCAACGCTTATATTGCATATTCGATGATACAAGTGAATGGAATTGGGTTGGGCACTTGCATGGCTTTGGTGACTCGGCATGTAGACTTTTCATGACCTATTTATTGAATTCTCTGTAGTTTGAACTTATGGATCGACCAGTGGCTTATCATCACGAGCCAATGCCTTTGATTGTCAAGGAATCCCAATCGAATAAACTAAATTTACTAGTAGACATCTGCACATCTCCTCTGCCTACAATTTAGGCATATGGTATTTTATGATTCTTATATAATGTTTCACAAGAGGTTAATGAAGTAGATACTATCATACTCCATTTTTTGGAAACAAAAGAATCTATTTAGGCTGGTAGTGTTTTTCCATATCTTAGATCCAATAGATTCACAATGACCTGGCTTAGTTAGGATCGTTGTCACCTGGAAACCCTCAGAGCCTATTTGGCATGAAAAGAAAAACTAAAACATATGTAAGTTATTTGAAATCATTGCCTTGAGACCTACATTTTTGGTCTGCTGATAGCAAGCTTGCAAAACTTGCAGTTATACACAATACAATGCAGGCCTGAAACGATGACTGTCAATTTTAACCGAAAATTCATGAAACTTCGAATGGAATTAAAACCAGATGATCGAATCTTCCCTCTTATCAAGGCATTGAAAAGAAACATCACTATCTATTCATGTCTTTTCCTGAAACATGTTTGACACTTGTGATCAATATCTTGGCCCCTGTATCATCATTAGGACCGTAGCTCAATATCTGCTGCAATGCTTTGATTTTGACGATCTGTCAATGGATAACTTAAACTCTGCAACTTGGCGCAAATTCCTCTGTGGCTCCTCTTAGTAGCTAGATATTTTCAACATGTCAATCCTTGAACAACTAATGTTGCATTCACCATTGAAAAACTATGCCTTCTTTGACACTTGTATCATCGATTTGGCTGGGCGCAAGACACCAGTGATCTCGGGTACTTGATGTTAGGTTATGAAAAAGGTATAAATATCTTCCTTTTTCCCACATTTCATGATATCATCTTGATTGACTTTTTAGTTATTTAGGAGAAAATAGAATAGAAAATGAATAATATAATCTTTAGCGTTGTTGTTGAAGATTATATTACATAGATCCTAAATATGATTGGAATTGTCTGGTTTTATTGCAGGGTTGGTTAAATATTGTCAAACCCAAGGTAGCACAGGGAATATTGAAGATGCGCAAGCTATTGGAGGTTGAAGAATTTATGGCACAAGATAGTTTTGAAGATGATTGAGTTGATTATTGTAATAGTAAAACAATCCCGAGGATCTATCGATCCTCAGGATAGCTTAATTTACCCAGATTATTGTAACATATAAGGGGTAAATAGATCTTGAAAAGATGTAGAAGAATTGCACCAAGAACTCAGAACTTAGAATCACTATGCATTAGCAGTTTTTGTAAAATGTTGTACCAGCTATGAAATCAATAGGAGCTTCGAGTGGTTTTACCATTTCTATATAATGAATTTCAAATAGCAGTGCTTCTAAGGACTAAGGGCCTAGTCTGAAGTAGTACTGTTCGACCTCTAATTGTATCAGTTCAATTTTTGTTTTATGATTTGAATCTCTTTTACAATAGTCAAATGAATGCATCAGTGTGCTGATGATTTCATGTCAATTGCAAGAAATGGATATTCCCTGAAGCATTAGATGATTGTTGTTCCAATTCCTATTACTGAGATTTGATGTGTGACAGTTCCTCATAAKTTTACATTTGTTGTTCCTTTCACTTAGTTTACATTTACTGTTCCTTTCACTTAGTTTACATTTKTTGTTCCTTTTACTTAGTTTACATTTGTTGTTCCTTTCYGTTAGAATATAGTTGTTGTTCCTTTCAATAGAAATAAGATTGTTGTCTCTTTTCAATTAGATTACAGTCTCTGTTTATTTTCATAGATAGAGTAATTCACCTTTTTCTTTTCARCAATTTGATTCATAATAATAGTCATTTCTKCAAGTCTTTATCTATATTCAATTACTTCTCTTAAAATGAATTCAATAGATTAATTAGTTCCTTTGCATTTCACATCTTTAGACTTCAATTCCTAGAATATTTAATTAATGTTTGAGGAACTTGATTGTTGATAAACTCATATTTTCTTTCACTGCACGATTTTAGCCTCTACGAGCTATCTGCATAGACTTTGTCAATATTCTTTGAGATAAAGATGAATCCTTGGGTTGATAAATTAATGTTAAAATAAGGTTGTTTTTCGACATCTTTAGAGCCCAATATTTTGGCGCCGTTGCTGGGGAAGAATGTCAAAGGTAGTATATATTGTGCCTCTAGAGGATGAGGTATTGAAGACGGAAGGTAAGAACCTATGCAGGCAATAAGTAAAGATGTGTATACCAACGCCTACCTCCAGCTGACGCATTAAGAGGTTGCATAGGTGTTTTTTTCTTTTTTTATTTTCCTTTTTGTTGTGTGAAGTGTGTATGAGTAAGAAGAAAGATCTTGAAAAACCAAAACCCCCACCAAAAATTACCAAATCTTAGGGCTCGGTGCTCCCTAGAAGAAGCACTTTCATAGACAACATCATCCAAAAAGTAGAATCTCAAGCTTCGGTTGGGCCTAGAAAAGGATCTACCCGAATCCCTCAGGTGGCAGTTTCACCAACCATAGCCCATGCCGAGATTCATAGCAAAACTGAAGGGACTGAGAAAATCTTTCAGAGCACATATCTTCCACCCCTCAACCCTTTAGGAGAGGGAAACTCTTGTAATCTAGAGGAAGGAGAAGGAGAAACTAGTGGGATAACTAAGACAGACCTACCACCCGATCCTGAATCTTCTGTGAAAGAAGAAGGCATACCTGAAATCCCAGATAGAGGGAGTGCAATCAAATCCCCTAGAGGATCAGATAACCAATCAATTCAAATAAAATATCTGGATCAAGAAATCCCTAAACATTTCTAGCATATTTTCAATCAAATGGCACAACCAAATCCACAACGTCACCAGACTTCCACTTTGGAATATTCGATAGTTGATCCAATCACCAATGCCCCCATGAAGGCAATTCCTCTACAAAACCTGCCAACCTTTCATGGATTAATCTCAGAAGACCCAGATGCATTCTTATTTGAATTTTATGTCCCACGTAGAGGGTATGATTACACCTCTGAACCCCAAAAATTAAAATTGTTCCCCTCCACTTTGAAAGGAGAAGCTCTACACTGGTTCATGGGATTAGGGGGAGGAACTATAAACTCATGGGATGATATGAAACAAGCCTTCTTGAAAAAATATAAGGATTATAGTAGAACCAGAGACTTAAAAGATGAAATCTTTCAAATGACTGCAAAAGAAAATGAATCATTAGAAGAATATGTCGAGAGATTTCAATATAATTTACAAAGATCACCCTATGGCACGTTACCGGGTGAAGTACTTAAGGCAACTCTGATTAAAGGTATGAAATATGAATGGGTAGAAACATTGAATTTAATGGGGAAAGGTGACATTTATCAAGAAACTTATGATGACATCGTCCTATTGTGCATCAGGTGCTCAAGAGGAAGTTCATGGACCAGATCAGGGATGCGTACCCCCCTCACCAGAAATAGCAATATTACCAGCGGGGGTGTTACTCGAGATGAAGTTGGTAATCTCTTAGAAAACTTTAAAACATATATTCTAAGCACTCTAACTACACAATTGGATGTGTTGCAGGCCAAACAGAAAAAAACATAAGTAGAACAAACATTGGCCATATTTTGCCACAGGTGCAGAAGAAAACATGGTCCAAGGGATTGCCCTTTGGACGTGGTCTGGGTTTGCACTATCTACACCAAGGATCATGACACAGAACAATGCCCATTGCTTCCTGGACTGAAAGTTGTCTTTAGAGAAGTAGAAGAAGAAACATAGCCATTATATCTAATGGCTCAATGTCATCAATGGTAGAATCAGCCTCCAAATACATTGCATGACCCTTCCTCTTTCTTCTCTGGACAGTATAATCAACAATAAGCTCCAGGTAGCACATGGCGGGGTCATTCATTTAATAATCAAAACTAGTAGCCCCAACAATACCTACCTGTAAATCCCACTTGGTAAAACCAGCCCGCTGCAAATCCTGCTTGGCAGAATCAGCCAACTGCAACTTCCACTTGGCCTAACTCACAATATCCCACCTCATCCTAGAAAAACTCAAATAACAACATCTACCCTTCATAGTGGCCCAACATGACTGCCCAAAACACAAATTGGAATCATAATTGGTAGCTCCCCATGGGGATAAACAACCAACCGATGGGGATGGCCCCTCAAACTCAGCCTACGTTACAAGAACCACTCCAATTGTCCCAAAATCCACAATCCCAATTGTACCCTCAACTACCAGCCCAACCTCACCCAAATCCAAATAATAGACTGGATCATCTCGTCTAGATTATGGAGAATGGAGAAGGACAGATCAGCTCGGTAGGGTACAGTGAAATACAATTGAGGTCGGGATGAATAATCTCTCTTGAAGAAAATAACGTTTTTCAAGAGCAGGAGAGTGAAAAACAACCAGCGATAACACCTTCGACTGTGGTAATAATAGAAGAAATCGAGTAGGGGGGAAACATAGTCGAATCACAAGATCCTGATAAGGATGCAATGCCCTCCCCTCCATTCCCCGAAAGATTGATGATAGAAAAACCGACCGTATATCCCAACTTCAACATTGTAGGGAAACTTAAAAATTTATATATCAATATTCCACTCTTGCAAGATCTTCATGACATCCCAATCTACACAAAAACAATCAAGGAGCTATGTGGGAGAAATCCCATCAGAAAAATTAAAAATCCATCATCAACAGTCTGTGTGGTAGGAGCTTTGTCTGATCTAATTTTAGGTAGACAAGAACCGGTTAAATATGAAGATCCAAGGAATCCCATAGTGACTATTCAGATCCAGGGTTGTTCTTTTTCCAATACACTAGTTGATTTGGGAGAAACCATCAACATCCTGACTATGGAAACCTACAATACCCTGGGTTTTATCTCCTTCAAACCCACAACAATATTGCTGCAGTTAGCAGATCGATTGGTAGTTCAACCAGTTGGCACATTACATGATATAGCCATCTTCGTCGACTCTTGGGAATATACGACGGACTTCCTCATCATCAATCCAAGAAGTGGACTTGAAGGGCATCCATTGATACTGTGTAGGCCATGGCTTGCAACAATAGATGCGTACATAGGATGTCGAAGAGGTAATATGACAATCACTAGAGGGGGTATCACGAAGAACATCATTTTATATCCTCCTGCTAAACCAAGTCCAACTTTTGTATATCCACAATTTCCACCACTACGATACCTAGAGAGGGATTTATGATCCCCTCTTATGCAGGAAGAAGCCCTCAAAATTAAAAACTAGCTAGAGGATGATGTAATTAGTGGGTTTATCAATAATCTGGTCACCATGAGAAACCCAACCTACTAGATGCTCCAAGTTGTTCTAGACTGTGAAGCACAGGGAGACCTGCTAGAAGATTTAATGGAACAACAAATTCCAACTACAACCATTCATAATAGCAAACCCATCGAGATTGCACCTGGGAGGCCTTTAAGTATCAATGCCAATTTATATGAAGAACAACAACAAAAGTTGATTCAAGTCCTCTCCAAATACCAACAAGCTTTTGCATGGGAATATTCTGATATGAAAGGTATTGATTTGAAACTCTACACACACCACATTTATGTTGAAAAAGATGCCTGGCCTATCCGATAGCCACAAAGAATATTAAATCCTCACCTCAGGGATATCGTTAAAGAAGAATTACAAAATTTGTTGGATGTATGATTTATATATATCATCTCAGATAGTCGATGGGTTTCCCCATTAGTAATTGTCCCAAAGAAAAATGGGAAATGGCACATCTGTGTTGACTACAAGGAACTTAACAAAGCCACTCAAAAAGGCCACTTCCCTTTTCCTTTCATTGACCAGGTCCTGAATACTTTGGTAGGAAAGAAATTATTTTCTTTCCTAGATGGTTTTAGTGGGTACAATCAGATTCAGATTTCCCCAGAAGATCAAGATAAAACTACATTCACATGCCCTTGGGGCACTTTTTCATACAGAGTATTACCCTTTGGACTTTGTTATGCTCCAGCCACTTTTCAAAGGGCCATTCTGAGCATATTCAACGATATGATTAGCGAAGGACTTGAAGTCTATATGGATGATTTCACTCCTTATGGCGACGACTTCGATCAATCACTGAATAACCTAGAGAAAATACTAGAGAAGTGCATTGTGACCAGGTTATGTTTAAGCCATGAAAAGTGTCACATGATGATGACAGAAGGTGTGTTACTAGGGCATTATATCTCTGCAGATGGAATTAGGGTAGACCCAACAAAAATAGAGGTAATCCTTAATCTACCTACACCACACACACAAATGAAGGTACATAGTTTTCTTGGCGCTTCAGGATAGTATCATAGATTTATGGAAAATTTTGCAAGAACCACTGCACCTTTACATGCTTTGAATGGTAATGTATAATTTCAGTGGTCTGACAAGTGTGATGTGGCATTTGAAGGAATAAAAAATTTGATCTCAACAACATCGGTGTTGAGGGGGAAAAATTGGAAAATACCATTTCATATCTCCACCGATGCATCAGATATTTCCATAGGCATTGTCCTTAGACAAGAAACCCTACACCATTTATTTTATTAGAAAGAATATTAATCTAGCTAAACTTAATTATACAATAGTAGAGAAAGAGTTTTTAGTTTCTATACATGTCATCAATAAATTTCATCATTATATAATAGGCTATCTGGTCATTCTATATATTGATCATTCTGCTATAAGATATCTAGCTAATAAACCAATTAATAATGGACGGGTCAATTGATGGTTGTTACTATTGTAGGAATTTGATATCACCATCAAAGATCGACCCGGGAGAGAAAACCTAGTCACAAAATTCCTATCCCGCATACCCAAAACAAACGACTCCTTAACAGTCGAAGATCAATTTCCAGATGAGCATTTGTTTGCCGTTACTACAAAGCCACCTTGGTACGCTAATGTGGAAAATTACCTGGCAATGGGAAGATTACCGGCACATCTTTCATCAAAGGAATGAAAATTGATTGTCCAGTGTAGTGCACGATTCACCTGGATCAACGGATATCTCTTCCATACAGGAGATGATCTCTAGATCCACAGATGTGTACGAGATGACGAAATCTACAACATACTAAAATCCAAACATGATGAGCCCTGTGGTGGGAATTTTGCAGATCACAGGACTGGACACAAAATTCTACAGATGTGCTATTATTGGCCCTCAATATTCAAAGACACGAAGAAATATGTCCAGACCTACGATACTTGTCAACAGATGGGAAAACAAGGTCAGGCTGATGAAATGCCTTTGAAAGCACAAGTAGTTGTGGAACCATTTGAGAGATAGGCACTAGACTTCGTTGGCCCCTTCAATCCAAAGTCAAATAAGAAGGCCTATATTCTAGGTGCAATGGACTACATGACTAAATGGGTAGAGGCAGAAGCCTTACCAAATGCAACAAAAGAGGTATTCATCAAATTTCTTTTTAAATTATTCGTACACTATGGACTACCAAGAGAGGTAATTACTGATGGAGGGTCACAATTTATAGCTCATAGAATCACCACCACCCTAGATAGTTATCATATCAAACATAGAATTACTTCTCCGTACCATCCACAAGAAAATGGGCAAGTGGAAAGCACCAATAAAGTCCTGGAGGCAATCCTGACAAAGATTGTCTCAACAAACAGACATAATTGGGCTTCTGAGCTCCCAAATTCCTTATGGGCTTACCGCACAACATGGTGTAATACCATTGGCTACTCTCCTTATAATTTAGTCTATGGAAAATAACCCATATTCCCAATCGAGTTTGAAATCAAGACTCTAAGGATGGCCCCAGAAATCAGATTGGATCTTGCAAAAACACATAAACAATGCCTTCAACAACTCAACGAATTGCATGAAGCACGCCTATCTACTGTAGAGTGCACAAACAACAGAGAATGACCTGGAATGATAAGCATATAAAAAAAAATTATTTAAAAAAGGTGACTGGGCGCTCCTCTATGATTCCAGATTTCAGGATTTTCTGGGAAAATTACAGACACGGTGGCTAGGACCATACGAAATCAATGAAGTCCATGATAATGGCATAGTCACGTTAAGCACCATCGAYGGGTCCRGATCTCCATWTCRGGTCAATGGAYACYRGCTACRACTCTATCATCAGCCGCCCTCAAAAGAATCTTTCTACCAAGAGGTAAGTAAGGACCCTACCGTTCAAATTTTGGCTGGCTGGGAAGGTAATCCAACCACCCCAACTCCATAAATGTTGAATTCTGTTGACATTGTACATACTATATATAATTTTGTTTTCTGTAGATTTATTTTATTTTATTATTATTTTTGACATTCATTTGAGAAAGTCAAAACTAGGGAGGATAACTATAATGAACTCAATTAACACTCTTTTCTATTCCGAACTCCCGTGGAGAAATGAATGTGTCATGATTCAACAACAACAATTGGGCAACTATAATGAAATTCATAACATTAACAAACCATCCATTACTTAATTTTGAAATAAACCAACTCATAAATGAATTTAGTTGATGAGGAATCAACTTTGAATTCAAGAAAAATACATTGTCAGGTTTCTAAAAATTACTTATTTAGATGGTTAAAAATGAAACAATTGTTGTTCCTTTTGCGCACCTGTTGTTTCTTTGAATGGAACAATTGTTGCTCCTTTTGTGCACCTGTTGTTCCTTTGAACATAAAAATTGTTGTTCCTTTTGCGCACCTGTTGTTCCTTTGAACAAAACAATTGTTGTTCCTTTTGCGCGCCTGCTGTTCCTTTGAATGGAACAATTGTTGTTCCTTTTGCGCGCCTGTTGTTCCTTTGAACGAAACAATTGTTGTTCCTTTTGCATGCCTGTTGTTCCTTTGAACGGAACAATTGTTGTTCCTTTTGCGCACCTGTTGTTCCTTTGAACAGAACAATTGTTGTTCCTTTTTGCACGCTTGATGTTCCTTTGAACGAAACAATTGTTGTTCCTTTTGCGTGCCTGCTGTTCCTGTGAACGAAACAATTGTTGTTCCTTTTGCGCACCTGCTATTCCTTTTTTCACACCTATTGTTCATTTTTCCATTCCTTCCCTACATTGCTGATAAAATGCTAAACCTTTTCTTTGGGGTACAACTTTCACCAAATAATTTTCACTAGCAGTATTTCTAACGATCTATCATTATTTTGTGGACTATCTCCCATACCTTATCAAATTGTTTTTTTGGATCACTTTCTTCGAAATATCTTAAACCTTGTTCATAACCTGTAACCACCATAATTCGTTTCTTTTCCCTTATACATTACACTTAAATGATATCTCGCCTTTATAATTAATAAGGAGTTTGCGACACACTTTCACTTGGAATTCTTACACTTCTTTATGCCATCTCTTACTCTTAAGAAGTAGATGAGCCTCCCTTCATACACTTTAATAATAATAATAATAATAACAATAACAATAATAATAATAATCAATAAAATTTCTTTCTTTTCCCACAAATAATAGGGGGTCTCATCATGAGCCAACCTACCATGATCATTGGATACTAACCTAAGTGTCATTCCCACTATGGCTACCACACCAGGGCAATGACCTTTGACATTTTCTTTTGTCAAAGGACAAGAGGTCTCATCACAAGCTAACTTTTTCACTTAAGTTACACTCTAGTGAGTGGCATTATCATCATTTGGATACCAAACTAGGATAATGGTCTTTTTCGGGAAAAACTTAAAAACTTAAAAACTTACCAAAAAAAATAAAATAAAATAAAATCAATTAAATTTATTTCTTTTCCCGCAAAGAATAGGGGGTCTCATCATGAGCCAACCTACCATGATCATAGGATAATAAACTAAGTGAAATTCCCACTATGGCTACCACACCAGGGCAATGGCCTTTGACATTTTCTAGTCAAAGGAAAAGGGGTCTCATCACGAGCCGACTTGTTCACCTAAGTTACAATATAACAAGTGGAATTATCACCATCTGGCTACCAAACTAGGATAATGGTCCTTTTGGAAAAGATGATTCAAACAAGTATCAAGGATACAAGATCATCTCAAGATTAAAAGGCAACCCTGTCGAGGCTATGGACACCTGTTGCCAACAGTGACTCTGCCTGTGGAATGTAAATTTACCTTAAACGCCAAGTTTCTGCGTGTCTCTAGATATCCTTCACTCAATAACAAGGCTATCATTTTGGTTGTATTCAATGAAACGAAAAAGTAACAACACTATGATATGTGGGATATTATTTAAATGAACAGATTTAATTTATTCGACGTATGTATCCTTAAAAGCATTCATTTGAGTATAGGTATATTTCAATTCCACAAAAGAGGATTAACGTTTAATGATTACCATTAAAATATGTTGTTTGAAAATAAGTCATTGGTCCCCATTGGCAGCGACAGTACAATCATTACTTCTCACCATCAATACCTACATTCATTACTTTCCCCCATGTCGACGGTCCAGGTTGACCTTTCTATTAATGAGGGGAGTGGATGCTCGACACGCTTCTCGATAAAGATAGTAATGATTGTAATAAATACCTTCATTTGTATACATTTGTTGTCTCTGATATTTTCTATTCTTGGTAATTTTTCCTCCAAGATGGTCTAACCAAGT
>JZKD02S1893802.1:28090-44527 GCA_000966675.3 Picea glauca | reverse complement strand
GCCCTCCTGTGACGAGTCTTTTCCTGTCGACTTCAACTCATTATCCAGGAATTAGACTTAGAAACCGATTGGTACCTTGGGACTTGCATGCCTCAATGGCAGGTTTCCTCGCTTTTGACAGTGGGTTTTCATAATTGACCCCTGATTGGAAGATTCCGCTGAGTGTTCGACTTCAGCTCATTTGTTCACATTCGTTGGATTGTACTAGTGTACCTTGGGAGTCATTGACATTAATAGTGGTTGGTATGTTGATAATGGTTATTCAAAACACATGACAGGTGATAGAGACATGTTTCTTACATTAAGAAAGGAAAGAGATGGATCAGTCTCCTTTAGAAATGATGATTCAACTAAAATTATTGGAAAATGCACAGTCAAAATTGGGAACAAGAATACCAAGGAAGAAAATGTTCTACTAGTAGAACATATGAAACATAATATTTTAAGTGAGTAAAATGTGTGACCAAGATCATAAAGTTACTTTCGATTCAAAAAAGTGTGAGATAAGAAAAGAAGGTTAAGGAAAATTGATTGCAACAACTACGAGAACTTCAAGCAACACATATGTATTAAGTGAAATTGGAAATGAAAAGTGTTTCCTAGGAAAGGAATATGAAAGTTGGCTATGAAACATAAGAATGGGTCACATACATTTTGATAACCTTGTCAAAGTCAGCAAAATGGAAGCAGTTAGAGAAATTCCCTAGATCACGAAACCAACCAACACTTTATGTAAGCATTGTCAACAAGGAATGCAAACAAAGACTAGGTTTAAATCAAAATAATATTCAACGACAAGACCACTGAAAATTGTGCATACTGATCTAGTTGGACCAACTACAACAAAGGGTTTAAAAGGTGAGAAATACTTTATGTTATTAGTTGATGATTATACAAGAATGACTGCAGTTTTCTTTTTCGGGAATAATTCAGAAGCTTTTGAAAACTTCAAGGTCTACAAGGAAATGGTTGAAAATGAAATGGATTCAAAAATCAAATTCTTGAGATCTGATAATGGAGGAGAGTTCACTTCAAAGGAATTTATGGACTACTGCAGTAGGCATGGAATAAAAAGGAAATTCTCCATTGCTAGGACACCTCAACATAATGGAATTGTTGAAAGAAAGAACATGACAATACAGGAAATGGCTCAAACAATGCTAATGGATTCCAAATTGAAAGATATATTTTGCACACAAGAAATGCATACAACAATTCACATTAAAAAAAGAGTAATTCTTAAAAACAACACTGACAAAAATCCCTACGAGCTATGGAAATGAAGACCAACAAATGTGAAGCACTTCAGAGTTTTTGGAAGCAAATGCTACATCAAAAGAGAAGATGGCAGAATGAGAAAATTTGACTCTTGTGAGGAAAAATGAGTACTTTTTGGTTACTCAAGTACAAGGAAAGCATACAAGTGTTACAAACTAAGATTGAACAAAGTTGTGGAAAGCATCAACGTAACAATTGATGAAAAAGGTAGACAAGAATTAAAGGAAGAAGAAAATGAATCAATGGAACAACTTTACGAAGAAGAAGTAGAAGATGAAAAAGAAGTAGAAGGGGGATATGCAGAGGATACAACAGAAGAAGAAGAGAAAGTTCAAAAAGTTCCTCCAAAGACACCTAGTAGACGAGTACAAAAGAGTCATCCTTCATATCAGATTATCAGAAACAAAGATGCAGGAGTTGAGACTAGAAGAAGAATATGTTCACCAAAACAAACACACCTAGCACTCTCATATACCATTGAACCAACTTGTTTTGAAGAGGCCAGCAAGGGTGAATTTTGGAATAAGGCCATGTATGAAGAATTGGATAAAATAGAGAAAAATGACACTTGGGAATTGGTTCCAAGACCAAAGGATAAGAATGTGATCGACACAAAGTGGGTATACATGAATAAATGGAATGAAGATGGACATGTTACAAGGAACAAAGCTATATTGGTATGTAAAGGATATGCATAGGTTGAAGGAATCGACTTTGAAGAGACATTTTCCCCAGTTTCCATAATGGAAGCAATCTGATTGCTTTTAGCTTATGCATGCTCCAAAAATATTAAAGTGTATTAGATGGACGTAAAATCAACTTTTCTGAATGGGGAACTTGAAGAAGAAGTCTACATTCAAAAAATAGAAGGATTTCAGTTGTTAGAGAACACAGATTATGTGTGCAAATTAAAGAAGGCCTTATATGGTCTAAAACAGGATCCTAGAGCATGGTACTCTAGATTGGATAAATATCTACAACAGACAGGGTTCAAAAAAGGAAGTGCAAACAACAACCTCTACATCAAGGTAACTCAAGATAGTATTTTATTAATTGAAGTTTATGTTGATGATAATATTTTTGGAAGTATTGATGATAGGTTAAGCCAAAAATTTGCAAAGGACATGCAAAATGAATTTGAAATGTCATTACTTGGAGAACTATCATTCTTTTTGGGTCTTTAGATACGTCAAAGAAACCAATGAATTTTTATTTCTCAAACCAAGTATATCAGAGAAATGCTAAAGAGGTTCGGAATGGAAGATTGTAAACTAGTTATCATTCACATGCAAGCCATTTGCAAGTTGAGAAAACGTGATGATTCAAAGTCTACAAATTAGAGGCAATACAGGTCAATGATTGGTAGCCTAATATATGTGACAACATCTAGACCAGATGTAATGCAGGTAGTTAGACAGGTGGCACGATTTCAAGAAACACCAAAGGAATCACATGTATTAGCAGTGAAGAGGATTTTCATAAATCTCAAAGGAACATAAGAGTTTGGATTATGGTATCCAAAAGGAAAGGATCTATCACTTATTGCCTACACAGATGCAGATTGGGCAGGTTGCATTGATGACCAATGAAGCACCAATGGAGAAATGTTCTACTTGGGTGAGTGTTTATTATCATGGCTAAGCAAGAAAGAATCATCAATATCTTTATCTACAACCGAGGCAGAGTATATTGCAACAACAACATGTTGTACACAGGTTCTATGGATGAAACAAACTCTAGCATATATACAAGTTGAGTATGATGAGCCCATTCCAATCTATTGTGATAATACAAGCACCATCAATATCTCAAAAAACCCGGTGATGCACTACAAGATGAAGCACATTCCAATCAAGTATCACTTTCTACGAGAATAGGTTGCAGAAAAGAACATCAGAGTTGAATATGTGGGTACAAAATAACAAGTGGCAGACATATTTACAAAATCGCTTCCACGGGAAGCCTTTGAGTATATTCACCAGAGACTCAGATTTATTTCTACTCCAAAATGAATTATATTTAATGCTGATCTTATATGTCTTAGATGTACACGAGGAAGCACCATAAAGAGGACAACTCAAGTTGGAAGATCAGTTTTAGGAAGAGTTTTGTTAGGGGGAGCACCCCCAAATGGAAAGATACCTTTGCCATTGATGACAAAGGGGGAGAGATTTATCAGATGCAAAGGTAAATTATTGGAGAGAGAGCATAGAGGCATGTTTCTAAGGGGAGCGATTGTCACAAGGGAAGAATGAGCGATATGACTTCAGAGTGATACCATTTTTCAAAGGGGGAGATATTATTCATAAGAAGGGAGAGAGAGTATTCATAGGCTTATAAACACAAAGAAAAATCAAAGGCATGTAAACAGGGGGAGAAACCCCAAGGAGAGTTCAATCAGGGGGAGTAGCCCCAAAGGGATATACCCTTTTCCATTGATGTCAAAGGGGGAGAGATAGAAACATTGATGAGGAGTATAAGCATGAATTTTATCATGACTAAGTGTTGGCATCAATGTTGGTGTTGGCATCAATGCCAAAGGGGGATGCTGTCAGACAATTGGCTTAGGTTGATGGATAGTTGGTATGGATTGTTGGTTTTCATTGATGCCAACCACTGGAGAGTGATATTGTAGATTTATTTCAACTCTTAATGATTGATGTCTACCCTTGGAGAAATTTCGGTAGAAAATTCCGAGAGAACCCAAGTTTGGGTAATGGAACCACGTTTGTTTGATGTATAATGGTATGAGTTTTGATATATTTTCAAGTAAGACTATTATATATGGATAGTACATGTCATGAAATTTCTGGTGGTATGTGGAACGCCACATAACTCCTCACAGTTAGAGAGTTATGGCCATGTGAAGTTGGCAAACCCTCATGAGTAATCTAGAAGCCCCAAAAGGTCAAAGTAGTCAAAGTGGTTGCAAAGAATAAATTTTTTAAATAATAAAGTGAAGTGATGAGTGTAATATAAGTCAAAGTGGATACAAAATAAATTATTTAAATAATAAATTTAATGGATAAATTACTAAGTGGACAAGTGGTTAGAAGGGGGTTAGCCCTAAAATAAGGAAAGTGGGTTAAGATGGTTAGAAGGTAATTTAAATAATAAAGTGAAGTGATGAGTGTACTATAAGTCAAAGTGGATACAAAATAAATTATTTAAATAATAAAGATAATGAATAAAGTACTATGTTTACAAGTGGTTAGAAGTGGGTTAGCCCTAAAATAAGGAAATTGAGTTAAGATGGTTAAAAGGTAACCCCTTGAGGAAGCTACATGAAAGTATAAATAAGAGGCAATGCTCTCTAATTTTAATCACACTGAGAATATTGAATATCTACATGTGAATGAGGTAACCAAAGGATATCTAAGATAAATTTCAGAGGGAAGGTGAAGTAAAGAAGGTCGGAATTCAAGGGAGGATAAATTCTTTTGATGATGCTTTCTAAGATATGTTATTTACAGGTCATCTCATCATTTTCCTAATAATTTTTTTTATAGAATGATTTAGACCGTGAAATTGGAAGGCCATTGAGGAAACATATCCAAGTAGATGTGGTACAAATTTCATTTTGTGGGTCGTTGTATTTTTGGAGTTACACTGCGTGGAAAATAGGGTTGTGGCTAGTCCTGAAAGTAGTCTAAAACAAGTTTTTCGGGTAAAAAAATCATAACTTATTCATAACAGATCCAAATTCAATAAGACCAAATGTGTTGGTTAGAGTATAGTCTTTAGTATTTGTTGTAAAATTTTCATATCCATACAACAAATATTCCATGCGGGGCACGCTCTACAAGTGCACTCTCTAGAATAAGCCACAATTCAACAAGGTATGCCATTTTCCCTATAATTCCTTTTCTGAGAGGTTCCAAGTAGTGACACCTGGAGGAATTGCATAAAACACACTGAAGAACATTTTGTACTATTTTCATATCTTTATTCATTACAGGTACATAGTTATGATTATTTCAAGTTAGGGTTGTTGACTAATCCAAAACTAGTCATGTGAGACTAAAGTAAAGTTTGATGAAAATGCTAGTCTCTTGTTGTTAAATTTAAGGAAGTTTTTCAAATATGTGATCATATACACCGGGTCTATTATATATTTACAAGTCATATTTGGATGATGGAATTGATGAGGGCTTTTGGTTGAGGCACATGTTGGGTACATGGTTGAGACAAGTAGTTGATGAGTTGGCACATACATGAGGTGTATATTTGATAATTTTGGTACATATTGATGAGTCATAGTTGATGAGTAGTTGATACATGATTGGTACATACTTGGTACATGGTTGGATTCACTTGTTTACGGTACTTTCTGATTACAAGTTGTTTGGTACAGGTTGGTGCATGGTTGATGCACTTGTTTATGGTACATGTTGATTACAGGTTGAGGTACATGTTGATGCATGGTTTAGGTTATTGGTACAGGTTGTTTGGTGCAGGTTTATTGGTATAGGTTTATAGCAGTAAATATCACAGTGATAGTGTGACAGTGGTCCCATCAATCTACTTATATGTCTGGGATGTTGGACGGGGCAAGGAAAGGTGGTTGTAGCCAGCTTTCGGTTGTAGCTGGAGAACATAGGGGGTTGTAACCTCCTTTTGGTTGTAGCAAGAGAATTGGGGAGTTGGAGCTTCCCTCATGTTGTAGCCTGAGAAACTAGGGGGTTGGAGCCTCCTTCCAGTTGCAGCTTGAAAACAAAGGAAGTTGGTGCTTCCAATGAATGTAATTCTTCAAGACATATAAGAAAAAAAATTCTGTGGTTTTCTCCCGCTTTGGGTTTCCATGTAAAAACATTGGTGTACTGTGTATGTGTATGATTATTCATTTGTTCATTGTTTATTTACTCTACAAATGTTGGATGATAATGCTACATTGATATAACACTTGCATTATATGGTTAAAAATGATTAGATTGCTCTATTACTAATTCAGCCCCCCTCTCAGTAATCCAACTTGTACTAGATATCATTTGGGAAACACCCCAAACTTAAGAGAGGTTAGCTCAATAGGACACCCTGAGACCTTCTCCAAACATAACTTGTCAAATTTCATAACGTCTTTGAGCATTTGTCTGGGTTATTGGATGTGATTTACATGCTATGATGCCTGTGACTTATGAACCCCTGGAGGGCATACTTGTTGTTTCTCTAGGAACTTGCTCAGTGGAAAGGTACACTTGAGGAAATGATTAGCTTGGACCTTCATGGGGAGTTAAAGTCCACAAGTGGATGTTGAAACCCCAACTAGGGTTAATAAGAGATTGAAAACTTGGACTGGGAGAAAGAAGGATGTTTCCTTTGGAGGCACCTTAGCAGACCTAGACCCAGGGGATATTGATTTTCCCAGATGGACGTTATCCCTTGACGGCCCTAGATTTCACCATGATAGCCCTAAACATCATCCAAAGCTATGGTTTCATCTTGGATGACATTTATGAGGAATTGGCACATATGGGCAGGGTTTCAAGCCTTTGGAGGCCCAACGTTCCACCTTCCCTCCCCGATATTCCATACTTGGGGCTCAATGTCACCCTAGAGGGGAATGAAGTCACCCCTGGAGTGATTTTTAAATGCAAATTAATTTTATTTTGTATTTAAAAATCACTCCAGGGGTGACTTCATTAAAGTAGTATACGAATACTAACCACAAAGTTGTTACTGTTATAATCACTGATACAACCATCATTTTGTAGCCTATCCAAACTTGCTTGACCACTTAAATCAATCCAGAAATTGTATAAGGAAAGGTACAATCAACCAAGACTAAATTGTGCATCAAATTTCCTTTCTAAATACGTTTTTGAAGATTTTACTATTGTTGTCATTGCTTTATTTTGTTGTTGCTACAATTATCATTGGCAGATTGTTAGATTTTATTTTCTGATTGACATATATCTATAAATTGTATGAGACAAGTGTTATCATTTCAGGAATTCACAATATCTTGTTATATTTTCTATTCAAGTGCATTTTCTAGATGTTATTACAATTGTCATTAATTAATTTCAGCTGCTATATATTTATCACTTGCTTCATACATTGATTGGTAGTAGTCATCTCTATAAACTTGAAGTCTTGTTGAAGAATTCATCATCATTTGTTGCTAACATAAATTTTGTTGTTGTATTGGTATGGGGAAGGTACACTTTATTCTCCTTTGCTTCATCCAACGTGACTTAAGTATGTTTTGAGTGACCTAGAGAGAGGGGTGGTTAGCCTTACCTTTTCCCTTTCCTCAAACCCCCTAGGTCTTGGTACGTCTCCCTTGGAGTGGATTTATCCTTCTCCTAAAGAGAAAGAGGTACCCTATTGGGTGACAATGATAGGGTTGCCTCCGTGTTACGTCAATCTAAGCCTACTTGCCTTTAGTATTTGGGAAATTATAGATTGTGTGATAACATGTACATTGGATTATGGTCTCTGTTATACTGGAGATCATGAATTCAGATTGTATGGCTATACTGATTCAGATTGGGTTGGAAGTGCTTCAGACATAAAAAACACTTCAGGATGTTGTTTCAGTTTTGGATCAACCATGACTTTATGGAAAAGTAGGAAGCAATCCAATATTTCTCTCTGTTAAGTTTTTACTATTGTTATTAGGTTATTTCCAAATTTCATGAGCATTCAATGCATTTCCAAAACACTAGTATAAAGAGGATCATTGAAATAAACAAAATCACAAACTACACAACATTTTATGTTGGGAAACCCTCATGGGAAAGAAAACCCAACAAAACTTCCTCAATAATAGATTTCCAGTACAATGCCAAGACTAAGACCAAAACACCAAAGACATACCAATACCAAGCATGCACCTCTCTTCTCCTTTGTTAGACATATTCCTACGACTACAATTGTCTTCAATATATGCGCACTAGATGAGTGAGTGAGTGTGTGCTTAAATGAGGCGCCATCCTTGCATATAAATACAAGTTGAGGTGGCGCTATGGTTGTGTATCTTCACTTGGTGGAGCTGACTTCTCCTAGAAGTGGCTAAAACCAATTTGCAATTACTAGAGGATGAATTTACAAATAACACCATAAAAATACATGTTAACCAATCCACAAAAGGGGATTTTATCTTATACAAGACCTGACTTGATCAATCCACAAAAGGGGCTTTGATCTATATAGTAATAAATCAAATATAATTAGAATATTCTTATAAGTTACAATATTTCAACACTCCCCCTTAAAAAGAAGGGTATTCTACTGACATGACTCAATACAACATCATCAAGGGGAGGAAGAGGCAACATCATCATCAACATATGGAACACTGATTGACACATCTATAAATCATCGAAAGTTTTTCTCATCATAAACCTCAATATAAATTGAGTATCATCATTATTTGTAACACAGAGCTCAAGTAACATCATCATCATCAACAACATGAAAATGGAACATCATCATCAACAACACGAAGCTGGAACATCATCATCAACAACAAAAAACTGGAACATCATCATCAACATCACAAAGCTGGAACATCATCATCAACAACATGAAGCTGGAACATCATCATCAACAACACAAAGCTAAAACATCATCATCAACATGTGGCAACATAATGAGACAGGTTCTTCAACAACAACATCAATGGTACTATGAAACACTGTCCTTACCGGACCTTTGTGATCTGCTCAGGAATCATAATATTCCCTAGGATATTAAATCATAACCGAGTTACCACTACTGAACACAACTGGCATATACATGCACATGTACTCTGACAGACCGTCCTTACCGGACCTTCAGGATCTTCCTAGGGATGATCATTCCCCTAGGATATAAAATCCTTACAGAGCTACCCATTGTTGGTCAAGATACTATAGCATCATAAACATCACAACCCCTTTCAAGGGAGGTCCTTTCGGACAATACCAAGATTTTCTCGGAAGTACTCAAACTTCACACGAGACAGAGGCTTAGTCAACACATCTGCAACCATTTCATCTGTGCCAACATATTGGATCTTTACAACTCCCCTCTGCACCATATCACGAATGTAGTGGTACCAGATATATATGTGATCGACTTATCATGGAAAACTGGGTTCTCCGTCATCTTTATACAACTCTATTTATCACATAGAATCATAGTGGCTTCCATCTCCAGATCGAATAGACCTGTCAACAACTTCGAAATCCATATAACTTCACAAATGGCGGAACATGTTGCAGTGTACTCTACTTCTGCCATGCTGAGAGAAATACTTGATTGCTTCCTTGTTTGCCACGAAGTCATGGCTAACCTCAAATTGAAACAACATCCTGAAGTTCTCTTTCTGTTTGAATCACTTCTAGCCCAATCTAAATTAGTATAACCATATAGTCTAAAGTCATGATATCCAGTATAACAAAGACCATAATCCAACATACCCTTAAGGTATCTCATCACATGATTTGAAACTACAAGGTGAACACTTCTAGGCTCCACCAGATACTGACTCAAGGTGTTCACAACAAAACATATATGGCCTGGTATTCGTAAGATACATCAACAAACCAATAATCTGTCTGTATAGAGTAGCATCAACCAACTCCGATGAAGTATGAACTAGGAGCTTCAAATTTTTTTCCATGGGTGTGGTCATGGATTTACATTCCAACATGTAAAATCTCTTCAGTATTAAAACTGCATACTTCCCTTGTTTAAGGAAGAAATTATCTGGGCTCTACCAAACTTCAAGACCTAATAAATAATGCATTGGGACTAGGTATTTCATCTCAAACTCTACAATGAGCTTCTTCTTGCAATATGTGATGAGATTTTCTTTTCCTTTCAAGAATAAATCATCCACATATACTAGCAATATAACCATCTCATCATTCATAACCTTGAAGTAAAATTTAGGATAAACTTTACTCTTGGTAAATCCCAATCTTGTCAGGAAACTATCAATTCTGCTATACCAATCTCTAGGAGCTTGCTTCAACCCGTACATATATTTCTTCAACCTGCAGACATGAGTCTTTCTATCTTCAACTTCAAACCCTTGTGGTTTTTCTATATGCACTTCTTATTCAATAACAACATTTAAGAAAGTTGTTTTCACATCCATTTGGTGCAACTTCCACTTCATTTTTTTATTTCTCCTCTTGTATTCTTCCCTTTTGGCAGGACAATTCTTAGCAGTGTGTCCCATCTTATCACAATGATAACACTGGTAGGAGGAGAAGTCTTTTCCCTTTCTTTGACCCTTATGATGTTTTTGGAATCTCTTTGGAGAGTGTGATTCTTTATGAAAGCGAGTCTCCTTTTGAAAATGAAACTTTCTTTTTCCACCCTTAGCATGAGTAGCTAGGGCTTGATCTTCATCTCTTAATAGAACTACTTCTCGGTTAGCCACTCTTGCTTCTTCTTGAACACATTCTTCCCATAAATTGTCCAATTGGAGTTTCTCTTTTCTTGCACAAATAGTTTGGATGAAGGTATCCTAAGGTCTTGTGAGACCATTAAGAGTTGTCATCACATGTTCATAGTCATCCAAGTTGTCTCAAATTTCCTCTAATTGTTCCTTGAATTGAGAAACCCTAGAGAAACAATCTTGAACCATTTCTCCTTTTTGCATTCTTGTATTCTTGAGTTGGTTTCTCAAGTTCATCTTCCGATTGATGTTCCTTCCTTCATAAATTCTGGTTAGGGCATCAAACATATTTTTTGGAGTATTCTTAGAATACACTTGAGGGATCAAGTGGTCTTTAATAGAGTCTGCAATTATCCTTTTAGCCTTAATCATATCCTTCTTGTATTTCTCTTTGGCTGCATTTTCTTCGGGCTTTGGTACATTTTCTTTTATGAATTTTTCAAGGTCATTCTCTTCAAGAATGAGTCCAATTCTGTACTTCTAGGAACACCAATTTTCCACACCTTCTAACTTGTGAATGATCTTTGTGCTTGCAGACATCTTGACCTGGAGCTAAGAAAATGACCAGAAAATAAAACTGAACTTACCAAAAGATGTGATGGGATGATGTGAGTTTGTTGGAGAGGATTGTGTTTGAAAAATCCAAGTTTTACCCCTTGAAACTAGATTTGTGCGCTTCTGGACTGGTGCTTCTAGTACTGGTTCTAGTTTCCTGGTTTTCTAGTACCAATCAAAACTAGGGTTTGACTTTCCAGAGAATCCAACCACTAAAAAATTTCGCTCAAGCTGTCAAAATATGCGTTAGGGCAGGGTGCACTTCCCAAGGTGGCCTTTGGTAAACAATTCCTCTTCAGTAAAAATCCCTAATTTTCTTGTACGAAAACAAAAACAGCTAGATACGTAGTGAAAGATGCTCTATTCATTCAATATATGATACTATGTTAAGTTTTTACTATTGTTATTAGGTTATTTCCAAATTTCATGAGAATTCAATGCATTTCCAAAACATCGATATAAAGAGGATCACTGAAAGAAACACAATCACAAGGTACACAACATTTTATCTTGGGAAACCCTCATGAGGAAGAAAACCCAACAAAAATTCCTAAATAATATATTGACAGTACAACGCCAAGACTAAGACCAAAACACCAAAGATAGACCAAGACCAATCTTGCGCCTCTCTTCTCCTTTGTTAGACATCTTCCTACAACTGCAACTGTCTTCAAGAGATGCACACTAGATGAGTGAGTGAGAGTGTGTTCAAATGTGTTGATGATTACAACTTCGTGAGACATGATCCAGGACACAAACTGAGTGATTCGTCTTGTGAGAGATCCCGTGAGTTGGGTGTGCCCATGATATGGGTGTGTCATTCCTCTCTGAGACTGAGATGGAACATTGTGTGCCCATGTGTGGGGTAAGGATGCCCATGAGATGGGTGTGTCGATGTGTGTACCCTTGTGTGGGGTGATAATTCCCATGATATGGGTGTGTCGTTTGAGATGAAACGATGTGTACCCCTGTGAGGGGTGAAGGTGCCCATGCAATGGGTGTATCATTCTCCTTCGTGTAGAGAGTCGAGACGATGTGTTACTCCAGATGATTCTCCTATGAGACTCAATGAGATAGAGATTTTTTGAGTAGGACTTCCCTGTGGCTGAGAACAGGTGGACGTACCCCTAGTGTCCGAGCACTAGTGGGTGTGTGATATCCCTTGCTATATTTTCTAAGAGCAAGATTTACCTGTAACCCTAATTGTGATGTAAATGGTATAGGTTGGCCCCACCATAAAGTGAAATATAATTAATGATTATTGTAAAATATAATTAATATTGTAATTATTACTTATACTCTGAGTTATTGAGGTCGGTCGTGTTGTGCCAATAGACACCACTTTTGATGTGTCCAGTCTAGTATAAATAAAGGTGATTTCCCCATTGAGGAAACACAACACACAAGCAATTTTGGAAATTTCAGCAAGTAGATCTTCTAGGGATGAAGTGTGCACCTCTCTTGGGCGCTAACATTCTTGGTTTTGGAGAGCACCTTTTTGTGTGCTAGGTCTATGATGTAGGGGGTCTTTTTATTGAATAATATAGAAAAATATTGTTGGGTTTTCTTCCCTTGTTGAGAAGGGTTTCCGAGGATATTTCTTGTGTTCTTGTGCATGGTATTTCTTCTTGTGATCTTGGTTATTGCAACAATTGTTAATGGTGTAGTTGCATTTGTTCATGGTTCAAGTAAATGATAAAATGAAATAAACCTCATGCTTGAGCCTAACATAGTGAAAATTCAACAAAATGAGACACCATCCACATATAAATACAAGTTGAGGTGGCGCTATTGTTGTGTCTCTTCACTTGGTGGAGCCTACTTCTCCTAGAAGTGGCTAAAACCACTTTACAATTACGAGGGGTCGACTTTACAAATACCACCATACAAATACATGTTTACCAATCCACAAAAGGGGATTTGATCTTATACAAGACTTGACTTGATCAATATGAAAAAGGGCATTTTATCTATACAATAATAACTCAAATATAATTAGAATATTCTTCGAAGTTACAATATTTCAACACTCTCAATATGATAGAAGCAGAGTACATTGCATCATGCTTTGACAGTTGTGAAGCCATATTTCTTTAGAAGTTGTTGACATGTTTATTTGACCTAGAGATGGATGCTACCATGATATTTTTTGATAACCATAGTTTCATAAATATGGCAGAGAACCCAGTGTTCCATGATAAGACGAAACACATACAGATCTGGTATCACTACATTTGCGACTTGGTGCAGAAGGGAGTTGTAAAGCTCCAATATGTTGGCACATATGAGGAGGTTGCCGATGTGTTAACTAAGCTTCTGTCTTGAGTGAATTTTGAATACTTCTAAGACAAGCTTGATGTAGTTCAGAAGAACCTCCCTCAAAAGGGGTAGTGATGCGGATGATACTATGGTATCCTGACCAACAATGGGTAGCTCAGTTAGGATCTTATATCCTAGGGGACTGATCATCCCTGGAAAGATCCCGAAGGTCCATTAAGGATGATATGTCATAGTACCTATGCATGTATATGCCAACAATGGTCAATAGTGGTATCTCAGTTAGGATTTTATATCCTAGGGAATCTTATGATTCCTGGGCAGATCCTTAAGGTCTGGTGAGGACAGTCTGTCAGAGTACCACGTGGTAGATTTTTAGTATTTTATATCCTAGGGAATATTATGATTCCTGGGAAGATCCCAAAGGTATGGTAAGGATGATATGTCAGAGTACCAAAGATGTTGTTGTTGATGCACCTGCCTAATTCTGTTGCCACATATAGATGATGATGTTATTTCAGCTTTATGTTGTTTATGATGTTGATGTTCCAGCTTCATGTTGTTGTTGTTGATGATGTTATTCCAGCTTTGTGTTGTTGATGTCAATGTTCCAGTTTCATACCATTGATGATGATGATGTTATTCCAGCTTCATGTTGTTGTTGATGTTCCAAATTCATCCTGTTGATGATGATGATACTCCATCTTTGCGCTGCATATGATGATGATGTTCAGTTTCTACTGATGTTGATGGTGAGAAAAAATCTGATGACCTATAGATATGACCGACCATGTTCCCAATGATGATGACGATGTCCCCTCCTCTTGATGATGTATTGAGTCCAGTCAATTGTTATTAATGTTGTTAGTAGAATACCCTTCTTGTTAAGGGGGAGTGTTGAATTATTGTAACTTTGAAGAATATTCTACTTATATTTGAATCATTATTGTATAGATCAAATCCCCTTTTCTGGATTGATCAATTCAGGTATTGTATAATATCAAATCCCCTTTTTTGGATTGGTCAACATGCATTTGTATTTGTAAAGTCAACCCCTAGTAATTTTAAAGTGGTTTTAGCCACTTCTAGGAGAAGTCGACTCCACCAAGTCAAGAGTCACAACCCTAGAGCCTCCTCACAACTTGTATTTATATGTGAGGATGGTGTCTCATTTAAATACACTCATCACACTAACTTTGCAGCTATGAAGAAGCACACAAGTCTTGGAGGAGTAGTTGCTGCAACTCGGGGTGACGTCAAGGAGGGATATTGGTCTATGTCCTGGTATTTCTTGGCGAAGTGGTGCACTACTCTTCATAGTGAAGGAGTAGAGGGGGATCTTCTTCTCGTTCTTTGGTCTAACTATATTAAGGAAGTTTTTGTTGGGTTTTCTTTCCCATGAGGGTTTCCCAGGAAAAATGTTGTGTGCTTTGTGATTGTCTCTCTTCCAGTGATCTTATTTATGCAACTAATGTGCTAAATGATTATAATAATAAAGAAGAATCATAACTGCTAGTTGTATAAGTAAAACTTCAACATTTTGTACAAATTCTTGAATACACAAACTCCTAATATTTCATGTTGTGTAGGAATTTCGCTACTTGTGCCACATAATCTAGGGTTAATGAGAAGAGGCTAGGGTTTGTAGGGTCCTAAGGATAGAGGAGTGGCAAGTGAAAATATCTTTGATATACCAAAAAGTTTCCAACAATAGTACTTGGCTGAATATTTCATGGCACCGACAAAGAAGGAAAACTGTACCCTTAGCTATACTACCTGATTCCATACTATGCGAGAGTGATCTCCATTGGTTTTGTTCTTAGTGTACTATAAAAATGATACAATCAACATGATTACATAAGGCTATTTTTAGGTGCACCTAGAAGGCTTTCAATATACCCAGAGGTATGTGAAAGACAACTCAGTATATAGGAGTAGTCTAATATGATACTAGTCGAAGGAGTACCGATAAAGGTTACACAGGTGTCCAACCAGATGACGCCTCTTGTATTTTTTTTCATGTATTCTTCCTTAATTATAGGGTTACCCACTAAATGATATATCTCTATGTTATTTAATGATTTTAGAACACATCTCTAACCTATTTTTTTACATTGGAGTGTGTGTTGACATATGAAAGTGCTCTAATACCACTCGTGGAGTTTCTTGTTAGTTGAAACAGAATATTCAGAGAAAAATAGAAGAAATATAGCTACGTGAAGCAAATAATAAGAACAAGACAAAATTAAATATAGCTATGGAAAGCAATTACACAGAACCAAATTTGAGAAATAAAAAAATTTGCAAACCTTTACTGATATTTTGAAATGGATGCAATGTTCACTTGCCTCTTTGAGGGGGAAACCTCCAACATGAGCAAAGCTTCAAATACAACAATATTAACTTGATAACCAACTACATACCTTCTACTATAGTGTATAGTTTTTGATTTAACAAAACCCTAACCACCTAATGTAACTCCATTAATGAAGCCTCAACAACTAACTAATGGATGTTAGGGACCTAAACCGCACATAGGTAGAACAATATATTCAGATGTAATAAAGGTCAATATTAATAAGGCCTTGAAATAAAGTTGAATAAGTCGAATGTAAGAAGACCTAATAGAAGCTTTTGCTTCTAGAAGGATCTTTCTCTAGATGGTTCTTTTGATAGACATATTTAGTATAAGTAAGAGTCAAGGGTATGAGAACCCTAGCTTGGATATTATTGTAATAGAGCTCTACTCGACTGGAGGTTGCTATTATCGCACGGTTTGTAGGAAAGGTCTAAAGCTTGAGTCAGGGCTTGAAACCGACGTAACAGGAGCTTCTCCACCCACTGTCACCTCGATGGGGGGCTCTTTCTATTTAGGAGGGCTAGTCCAAGGGAGACGTCCCTAAGCAATCTAGGTCAATGAAGGGCTAAGGGTA
>JZKD02S1893802.1:0-10337 GCA_000966675.3 Picea glauca | reverse complement strand
AACTATAGGTTGCTGATCAAGTACTTGTGTGTTACTTGATGTGGTAGTTAACCACTGGATTATAGTTGTGTACTACTATGAATAGACACAGGTGTGTTCTATCCTTATTCTAATTTCCTTGAAGACTATCAGTAGATTATTGGAGATGATCACTCAGATGAATGATGAACAGAGATTTTCCAGACGGAAAACAATTCAGAGCTTTTACTCCTCTTGCATCACTCTATGGTGAGAGTGACTTATCCAACATCATATCCAAGTACTCATATGAAGTATGGTTTTGAGAGATGATGCAACTGATGGTGATGGTGATCTAGTCATGAAATAGTCTAGATGACTATACTGATGCTACCGGGTAAATGGTGTGTTTTGTGCTCAAGTCCATTACCTGTAAATACCTCTCTAGCTAGGAGGGAGTGTTAATATTATGGTAGTTGTGGGAGGTATTTACCCCCATGTGTGAACCTGACGAGAATAGAAGACTCCGGGAAGCAAGAGAAACCCTAATGAATTGGCTAATAACCCTAGAATCCTTGTCGGCTCAAGAAGATAATTTGTATTAGGCTATTAGCCTCCAAGAGAAGAAGTCGACCATAATTAATAATAATATACTAAATAGAAGTCGGCCCCAAAAAACTGGCAGGATTACTATAAATACAGGGCGCCAGTTCTCATTTGTATCATCTCAGGACTGCAGTTTTCCGAGTTGGTGCACACTGCAGTTGCAGTCTGGTGCGCAGGTTTGGAGGAGGGTTGTAGCTGCAGCTGCAGCAACAACTAGTTTCAGTATTGGCTTGGATATCTCTTGGCTAGGGTTTGGAACATCTGATCAGTCTTTTTTGATGCACTATCCTTGGGGATTGATGCACTACTCTTTGTTTGGCTATCTAGCCTAGGGTTTGCTTCTGGAGGAATTCTCAGGTCAAGGTTAAGGTGCTCGGAGGGAGGCTTCGGCCTGTGATTGGGTGACAAAGGTATTGTCAATGGTAAAACGAGCACAACATCTTCTATATTCTAACACATTGTACCATATTGGCTCCAAGCAATTCGCCAGGAATGGCTACACGATCCCAAAAGTTTGCATCTAATACAACAATTGCAGCCCAATGCTCTAATTTCCCCAGGGTACTCTTGGTTCCATGATGAGCTTCAATACAAAGTTTGTTTGTATTTAAGTAAACAATCAAAACTTAAATTCACATTACTTTCTGAGCTTCATGCTACACCCACAATTGGGCACTCCGGGTTTACCAAAACCTATGATAGGGTCAAACGTTCTTTTTTCTGGGATGGTATGAAACAAGACATTTGTAATTTTTTCATTGAATGTGATGTCTGTCAATGAAACAAGGACGAAACAGTCAAATCTCCTGGCACACTACAACCACTTCTGATTCCACCTACTATTTGGAGGGATATCTCTATGGATTTTATCACAAGCTTACCCAAATCGGGAAATAAATCAGTCTTAATGGTGGTTGTTGATCGCCTGTCCAAGTATGCTCATTTATGTGGTCTTCAACACCCATTTACAACATCCACTGTGGCTCCACTTTTCATGGATCAGGTCTTCAAGCTTCATGGCATGCCACATTCTATTGTTTCTGATCGCGACCTAACTTTCACCAACAATTTTGGGCAAGAACTGTTCAAGCTACAAGGCACCCAATTTCATCTCAGCACAACTTATCATCCCCAGACTAATGGTCAAACTGAAATTGTCAACAAGTGTTTAGAAACATATTTGCGGTGTTTTTCCTCGGAAAAGAAAAATCAGTGGGCTCAATGGTTACCCCTAGTTGAATGGTGTTACAACACTTCATACCATACAACTACATGCATGAATCCTTTTGAAGCGCTATATGGACAAAAGCCACCTTCATTTCTCTCATACTTACCTGGTGTCTCGAAGGTTCAAGCAGTTGACCAAACGCTTACAGTTCGAGAGGCTATTCCCCATACTCTCAAAGAGAATTTGATCATGGAACATAATCACATGAAGCAACAAGTAGATCAAGGTTGCTCTGAACGTCAATTTGCAGAAGGGGATTAGGTGTTTCTTCGAATACAACCTTACAAGAAAAATTCCCTCAAGGCCGAGCATTGTTAGAAGCTGGCGCCCAAATTTTATGGTCCTTATACCGTTCTCAAGTGTGTGGGACAGGAGGTCTATCAGTTAGCTTTTCCCAATCATTCTAAGCTACATCCTATTTTTCATGTTTCATGCTTAAAGAAGGTGATTGGAACTAAGTGCCAAATTCAAACCAACCTTCCTGAGTTGGATGAAGAAGGATCCATTTGGCTATAGACACAAGTATTTTTGGACCAACGTGAGCATCGCCTACGTCAGAGAACCATCAAGGAAGTGTTAGTCCATTGGAAATATACAACTCCAGCAGATGCCACTTGGGAACCAACTACCATTCTGTAGCAATTTCCACATCTCAAGCCTTGAGGACAAGGTTGTTTTTAAGGGGGAGGACATGTTAGGGACCTAACTCGCACATAGGTAGAACAATATATTTGGATGTAATAAAGGTCAATATTAATAAGGCCTTACAATAAAGTAGAATAAGTCGAATGTAAGAAGACCTAATAGAAGCTTCCACTTCTAGAAAGATCTTCCCCTAGATGGTTCTTTTGATAGACATATTTAGTATAAAAAGGAGTTGAGGGTATGAAAACCCTAGCTTGGATATTATTGTAATAGATCTCTGCTCGACTGGAGGTTGCCCCCTTGAAGAGGCCCATGAACATTGCTCTCAGAATCAAAGTGCTCTTTTTGGTGTTATNGCCACTGATTCACCTTTCTCCATCTTCAAATACTTAAGCTTGTGCTTAAGTGTCCTCTTCTGACTTGGAGCTTGTTTCTCATACAGATTCACCAAGGTATCCATACAATCCTTGGTAGTCATCAATGAAGTCATTGCAGGCATTATACTGTCTTTGACTAAGTCAAAGATGATTCGCTTGGCCTTTGCTTGACTCTTCCTGAAATCCATTATTTCTGCATTATTTGTTGGTTTGTCCACCACTGTGGTCACATACTGCTCAAGATCATGCTCTTGCAATATATTTGTTATACGAAACTTCCACACATTAAAGTTGGTATCTCCTTCGAGCCTATCTTCGGCCCTGACTGAAATGGAGGATTCCATGGTCCTCACACTGGAAACTTAATCAAGATTTCTTGGATTTGTGTGTACCTGCTACTGCACTTCAACACGTTTAACACACCCTAAGCTCTGATACCATGTTAGATTATGAGCTTGATGCCTTATGTGGATTAATTCTTTTATTTTCTTCAATACTTTGATTCCAACTTAATGCACTTCAACAATTTCAAATCATAATTGAATAACAATAATTATGTAGATAAGTAAATAGGCATATCAACAACACATATACCCCGGGGAAACCCTGTATAGGGAGAAAAACCCCAACAAACAATATTCTTTTATTGCATTAATAATGTAAGATATGTTACAAATATCCACCGTGAATGTACTTCTTTCAAAGAGCTTGCCAAGATGACTCTGACCTAACAAAGACTTACAAGACCTTGCTGAAATACACCTTTGATATGCTTCCTCTTTATCATTGATGTGCTCCTCTATTACTTCACCCTCAACCTGCATATGAAAACTATGTTTCAAAATTGTGTTGCAAAATTGTCTTGCAAAAACTGTGTTGAAGAGAGGATTCGACCTCTTCTTATATAGGCTGAGGATGGGTAGAGGAGAGGCTCAGAATAATAACCTAATTGCATGCATTAAACATAACTCAACTTCATGCTTTAGTTCGAACTTAGAACTAGACTTGAGATTGGTTACAACTCAACATTACACTTTAGTTCAAATTTAGAACTAGACTTGACACTGACATGCTTTAGTTCGAACTTAGAACTAGACTTGAGACTGACATGCTTTAGTTCGAACTTAGAACTAGACTTGAGACTGACATGCTTTAGTTCTAACTTAGAACTAGACTTAAGACTTTAGTTGCAAGTCAACATTACACTTTAGTTCTAAAATAGAATTAGGCTCAAGACTTTAGTTGCAACTCAACATTACACTTTAGTTCTAAAATAGAACTAGACTCAAGACTTTAGTTGCAACTCTTGACAAGGCAATTCGAAATTCTCTTCATGGTGGATAATGTTTACACGTGCCAACGCACTAGATCAATACAATTACATTATTTGCAATATTAGGAATATCGTTTGTTCCTAGCTCATAGGAATTTTACATTCAACCTAACTTTTGCTAGATACCTTGACTTTTGCTCATGGCTCACAAGGTTTGACTAGGCTCACAGAGGTTGTATGTTCCCCCTAACTTTTGCACTAGTCTGTCTATGCTCACAGAGGTTGTACGTTCCCCCTGACTTTTTCACTAGAATGTCTATGCTCACAGAGGTTGTACATTCCCCTTGACGTTTGCACTAGTCTGTCAATGCTCACAGAGGTTGTACGTTCCCCCTGAATTTTTCACTAGACTATCTATGCTCACAGAGGTTGTACGTTCCCCCTGACTTTTGCATTAGACGCACATAACATCTCGTTCATCCTGACTTTTGGTTTGACTCACAGAGGTTGTCCGTTCCCCTTGGCTTTTGTCAATACCTCACAAGACTGGTTGGTTCTCCAAATCTCCCTGGCTAGCCTCAGGGTGGCCCATATGGCCTCTCATTGGAGAATGAATGTCGATGCTGCCAAATTTAACATTTCCATCTTCTTGTTTCCATTGTTCGTTGATGAGAACTTAGCTTGAATTGACAAAGTAATTTTTTTTATACATAGAGATTTTCTCTTGGAAGCACTATTGATTTTCTATGTAAGTAATCATGATGCAGGAGCATTTTGCCTCCAAAGTCAAAGTCTATAAATTCCTATGTTTTATTGAAATTGTAGAAGATTGAATTAGTTGGGTTGGAATATATGTAATTGAGTTTGTTCTCAAGAGTTGTGAGGACTTAGGTTGAGATTTAGATATCATGAGAATTTTGTGGATCTGAGAGATCCTAGGAATTTGTTAGTAGAGGATTTTGTGGATCTGAACCAATTCGAGTTTCAGATTTCCTTGGTTTATTATTGTAATCCTAAGGGCATTGAGGGGGCGTGTAGACAAAGATAGGGAAAGGTAGAAAGTGTGTGTGAAAAGGGACAAGTACGTCCAAAGGCCAACTTAATTTTAAATCAGGTCAAGAAGGAAAGAAGGGCCTTGTGAAAACCATGTACAGATTCATTAATAGATATCTGTGTGTTTTTATGGATCTCTATGTCATTGTGAAGTTAAATATCCATTTCAGTGTGGAAGTATTCATGTATTGAATGATTAAAGTTTAGATCGGACTCTTAGAATATTTGTTGCAGGTTTTGGGAATTAACTATGTTAGAAACCTCAATTGAAGAAGGAGGATAGATCGTGGTCCCCAATCATCGATCATTGAAGAGATCGATGATCCTGATAATAAGTGGGTCAAGTCATGGATGAGATAAGCTAAACTATGGTCTGTATGCAGGAGAATCAAAGATTGAGTTGAACACCTTCGAAGAATATAATTAAATCCTTTGTAGGCATCGAGGAATAAGAACACCAGATCAGGATAAATAAACAATAATGATTGTAGATTCATTGGATCGAGACCTTGTTTGTGTGTTAATGTTTGGATGAACATGATTAGAATTGCAGAGAAGAGAAGATCCAATCATGACTGTTGATCATTGTAAGGATCAACGACAAAGATCAATAGTCTTTTGGATTGATTCAAGTCTCGAAACCCAGAGGTGATCGTGACCGTTAATAGTTCTTATCAATGACCAACATCAATCTTCATTCAGAGTCTGAAAAAATGAGAAGAGGCTTTCAGAGTTAGGTATTATAGTTGAAAGGATACTCCGATGAAGAGAAGTCCAACCAATGGACCATATTGATGGAAGAGAGACTTCGATAGATGCTCTAGATTTGTCAGGGTGATCCAGTTCAACTATTGAGTGTGACAGCGATCAAAGGATGATATCTATTGGAAGTTAAATTGATCAACGATTTTGAAGACAACACGTGGCAGTTGATAGAGACACATGGCAAATGAAATCCACAAATGTGAAGTGGACACGTGACAATTGGATCCATAAATGTAAAGGCGACACTTGGCAGACATATGCAAGTTGACTGACAAAGACAAGGCTACAGTGGAACGAGGAAGATTAAATCGTGACCATTGATTACGAAAGATCAATGACAAAGGCATATCCATTGATGACCGTCGATTGTGAATGATCAACGATAGAGGTTATTTAGTGTTTGGAGTTTGACAACTGGAGCAACCCAGAGCAAGTCCGACGATAGTACTTTGATACAAAGGAATCCAGATAAAGTGTGGAGATCAAAAGAAAAAGATCGATGACGTATAAGTATTCAGAGTGTTGCAACCATCATCAGTCCACGTGGTAGTATTAGAGGGACCATCTAGAGGATGGAAAGGAAAGTGAAATGAATTCTAATGATGAATCAAAACCGTCCATTGAAAGAGAGATCTAGAGAAGATCAACCGTCCATTGGATTAAACTTTCAGATATCCATTCGATAACTCAACTACAATATTCTGAGACACTATATGGATCGTCCATCTAGTGACGATCAATGGTGAGAATTGAAAGTGGAAAAGTTCCAATGGTTTTCAATGCTTGGTCACAACGTCGGTTTGTGAAGTGTTCGTGCTAATTCTAATAAGTGAAGGTTTAACACTTGGTCACGAAAGAACGAGCTCCTAGTTTCGAGCGCTTAATGAAGAGCACGATAGTGGGTGCGTGAAACAAAGAACCAAGAATTTAGTTAGAGCAGGAGAATTAGTCCCGTGAGAAGACAAATAGAGCAGTTCAAATTATGAAACTACAATAGAGATATTTACAAACTTTGCACCTATGGGACAAATAGGCCGAGAGGTTATAAAATCATCAAGTTGAGATATGTGTAAGTAATCATCGAGTTGATGTCACATTGATAGAATCTCATTTTCTCACTATGTTCTTCCTACAACTTATCTATTACCCTCTTTTGTACATAGTATTGATTGGCCAATGACAACATCTTTGGAGAAACAATCTCTACCGAAATAGTGATTAGTTCGAGTACATAAACAAATAAGTGAGCGTGGAACCCTCTTAGACATATCCTTTTGAATTATAGTACATGTATTCATATCAGAATATTAGTAACCCCCTTAGAGATATCTTTTTAAATTCTAGTACATGGATTCGTATCAAAATACCAATAACAATAATGATACATTATGATGGGCCTAAGGGTTAAGAACATTTGTTTACTTCTTGGGGTTTAATTAATCTATAAGGGGTAGGGTATGTACACCTTCGTAGATTAAACAATCAAAATCATACATCACTTTATTGTGTTAGCTTAAAATTAAATAATAATAATAATAATAATAATAATTTATTTTCCCCTTATAAAAACAATAAATTTTATTCATTTGTAAAAACAAAAATACATATTGCACATGATATTCACATTTCAAGGTCCCTTCTCAGAGTGATCTAAAACATAGCAAAGAAGCTAGATACACACACACACATATAACTAGTCACAGTCAGAAAAAATACTAACACACACACACACACATATATATAGTCACACTCAGAAAAAATACTTAGATTATTAGAGTCTTCCAAGAAATCTCAAAAACAATTATAAAATAGATACACAAAGAAATTGTTTGGAACAACATTAACTAGTTCATACAGGAAAAGACAAAAAAGAGAATAAGTCTTTTGATTCCACTAGATGCCAAGTACTTATTTCCATTGCGCTCTCTATACACATTTAAAATACATTGATTAAAACACTAATTTGAAATTAAAGACTTGTTCAAATATAAACCTAGAAACATATATTTTTTTTAAAAATTAATTTTATTAATATAACAAAATTATGTTCCTCATATATTACACATCATGTTTGAAAAATAAATCTTTATCATGATCCCTAGGTTCAGAAGCAACCAAAAAATCTCACTATATATCTTCCCAACATGACATACATATACAAAGGCGAAAAAGGAAATCCTTACAGACCTCATAATATCATCCTACGTGGCCATACATATCTCACTGATAGAGTTAAAGACTCACGTAGAACAATTCCGTAATTAAAGATGGGCTCATATGAGAACATATATTATACAAAGTAGCCATAAAAAAATTAGCAAAGTGTGTCTATGAATGTCCATTTAATTAATAATTGATAATAGAGTGACTGATACCATATGTGGCAAATCAAAGAAAAGGACGAGGATCATGGTTTGAGGATTGACTATCCTCAATCTCCCTATGGCAATGATTTGAACACATTGATAAGCTATTCTTTGAGAACCTATCAATTAGTTTGTTATTTTTTTATAGACATGTTGAAAATAAAAATAAATATATTTGGTTTTGATCGGAAAAGTTATAGTGTTGTTAGTAGATTGTCGACGTTTCAGATTCAAATCAAGATCTATTTTTAAGACAATGAACCTGGGTTAAGAAAAAAAGAAGAGCTAGTATAAATACTGGAAGTGTGAGAAAGTTTTCAATGTTGACTAGGTTTAAAGTAGAATTATTTAATAAATTTAACTATTTACTAAGATTTCTAGGATTTATTAATTTGTTTATTTAAGGTTATAATAGTTTATTATTAATTTAGGGTTTTTTATTTTATTATTATTATTTAATGTTCTATGGTTTAGTTAATAGGTAAAAAGTGGATTATTAAATTTATTTTAGGGTTAAGGTATAATCTAAGGTTAAGGTATAAACTAGATAATTAAAAAGAAGAATTAAATGTTTGTTTATGAGTTTAATACTAGGGTTTCTAAATGTGTTTGTTTTGGGTTATAAGGTAAATAATCAATTATTATTAATTTAATGTTATGTATTAATGTCTTTATTCGAATTAATAGGTTCTAGGGTTAGGTTATAGGTATTAAGTAATTTATAAGATAATAGGGTTTTTCCCTTCTTATTAATCTATATTATAAGTGTTTATTACTTTAGGGTTAATTTTTGATATTAATCAATTATGTTTTTAGGTTATTTAAGAGGTTATTAGGCTGTCTTAGAATTATAATTAATTGGGAGGGGTTTTCCTATGAATAAATTAGTTTATAATAAGATATGAAAATTACCAATGATTATTATTGTTTTTTTGGATCAGGGGAGCCAGTTTTCACTCAATCTTTGTTAAGGTTACTAGGATGTTTACGGATTTCAATGGCTTCTCTAATACGACTTTTGATAATTCTCTTTGACGAGGATTTTGATGTCTTCTAGGCAAACATGGTGTCTTTAAAAACATTTTGAATGGATTTATCTCTTCAAAGATGGGTGTTAACAAGAATTCCCACCCCACAAACATGAGGTTCACCTTGTAAGCCTAATTGTATTTTTGTTTGCTTAAATCAAGAGAGGATGTTCAAACCTTGAGTAGCACACTCTATTGATGTAATAAACTTGTATTAAAAAACCCTGGCATCCGTGTGAGCCAAATACCCCATACAATAATGAGAGATAAAACTCTAAAAAACTTTAAATTGACACTCTCATACCATACTCTCATACAATCATCCAATGAAAAATTCTCATACAGAGGTTCTCTACCTCATTTAACCACTAAATTTCCATATTACAACCACCCCTCATCCAATCTATAACCACTTTATAACCACCTTGGAGGAATGCATCATCATAAAGATTAATCACCCCTCATTTATAACCACCTTAAAGTTGCCAAAATCTTTAAAATATATCATCATAAATATTAACCACCCCTCATCCAATGTATAACCACCTTAAAATTACCACCCCTCATCCAATCTATAACCACCTTAAATCTGCCAAAAACTTAAAAATGTGTCATAAAAACATAAAGCTTTCCTAGTTAAGCATAGTTATTGGTTCTTCTACCCAGTTTTACTTTAACAACTAAATAATTGTTATAAGGAAGAACTATAATCCCTTTAACCTAGATGTAAATAATAATACTAATTTATTATATAGTTAAAAATTAAAAAATAATAATAACTTGACTATACATTATTGATTACTAATCACGCTCGCAACATGTTTATAAAATAATGTTTAATGTTCCTTGCTTTTCGGTTTTTCATGCGAGTTGGGACTTCTAATTTGCTTCATATTTTTTCAACCACGCCTATTCGTGCTTTCTGTTTCGATCTCTTACGGCTCCTCCGGCTGCGCTGATGTGAATGGGACCTTTTCAACTTCAAAAGCATTTTGAATCGCTCAAGTATTCTGCAATAAATAGATGTTATATGATAAA
>JZKD02S1893801.1:561871-572454 GCA_000966675.3 Picea glauca | reverse complement strand
TGATATACTGATAGAAGGTTACAAGAAAGATTTGGAACACATAATACATCATTGAAATGACCATTTTCTACCTAAATTGTTTCAGATCCTACAACACTAAGAGATCTATCATCACTGACAAATATTTCCTTGGTGTTACATTCATTTAGAGCAGAAAATATGACTTTATCCTTAGCCATATGATAAGATGCTCCTTTATCAATAAGCCACTCATCAGAAGAAGAAGAAGTAGTAGTAGAAGTTGTATTGAAGGAAAAACCAGAAGCAAAAAGTGCATATCCATGAGAATAAGAAGAAGAAGAAGAATTAATATTGATGTTGTGCTTCTTCATCGCTGCTTCTAAGCTACCATATTCTTGAAACATTTGGACTCATCATGACCATATTTATTACAAAATTTGTAATGTCTATTAGTATTCTTACTTTTATATTTTGATCCTTTGTCGCCATTAGAAGTAGAAGCTATCTAAGCGGGTTTGGGAGCCTTAGGTTGTTTTTTGTTGTAGAGAGGATGTTGCTTCTTGGGATACTTGGGTTTATCTAGCTGCTAGGCAACTAAGGCTTTGTTTGAGGTACCTGCAGTGTTGATCACTCCAAGTAGTACAAACTTAACTTCCTCTCTAATCAAAGAAGTATAAAAGGACTCAAGAGTGGGTTCTACATAAGCTTTCCCTATAGCCTCTTTCATGGCATAAAAGGTAGATACAAACACAGAATATGCACTACCTAGCTTAGAAAGAATAAGATATATGCAACGCTCTTCCTTCATTACTATCTTACATTCTTCACATAAAATTCTGAGTGTTTTAAACTTAGATAGATAGTCCCCATGGCAAGAAAAATCACTTGGACTCAAGGTCAGTATTTGATTTTCTAACTGTTGTACTCGAATAATATTGAGTTTACCAAAAATAGATTCAATCTTATCCCAAGATACTTCAGGGTCATCAATTCCTTGAAGGTGGTACCTTAGATCAGGAGAGATGGACATTCCAATTACTCCACATGCTTCCTCATTCCTATTATCCCATTTGGATTTCTTATCATCATCAGTGGGGGTTGTTTCCTTTCACATGGTAATCCGGTATAGGCCTTTACTTCTTAATAAATATTCCATATGGGATCTCCATTGGAAGTAGTTGTTGCTGGTAAGCATGACAGTACTTGTAGAAGCCATATTAAATATGTAGATAATGTGGATTTAAAAATTGAAACTAATGATCTGGATGGAAAGATCTCGAAAAGTTGTGCGGTTTTAAAAAAAATGGCTCTAAAAATGGACTTCCAATGTGAGAGTTATTGCCCTTTTAAAAAAGGCATAAATGGTTACCAAATAACCACGTGATAGTGTAAGCTACTTTATGAAGTGACCCACTTTTATAAAGAGAACTGGGGATCACTTTTACAACGAGGTTACCTTATAACAAAAACAGTGCATGCAAAATAACTCTAAAATAAAATATAAAGCTACTTATAGTGATTCACTTTTATACTTGAAGTGAAATGCACTTTAGAATTTTTAGCATGAACTTTTTCAAAAAAAGTAACAAAAGAGAGACTTGAACTCAAGACCTCTTGCTTAATAAGGCAAGTTTTAACCAAATGGTCTAGCAAAACATATTGTAATGTTTAGAAGGAGGATTGGGGTTGTTGTTGTTGTTGAAGATGAACTTGGAGAGCATGCTCCAAAAAAACTCTTTTCACACAAGAAAAAAATTTCACTTCTCGATGACAACAAGGGTTAGATCTTGGTTAGCTTACCTAGAAGATGCACCTTTTCCTATTTGTTTCTAATTTTCTGAGATCGCACAAGGCATGGGGAAAAGAGAATATGAAAATCTAAAAGAGTAGCATCCCAGAAATAAAAAAAATACAAACCGAAATAAAATCAAAACTTTGCAAAAATTAAAAAAAAAAAATGTGTATTCAGACATTATACCCCCGGATCTTACTATAATGGTTGTATATTAGGCAAACAGAAACCTTTTCTAGTGAAATGAAAAGTGTTCCTAAATGAAACGAGTGCTCTGGATGCAATGGAATAGTCCTCTCATCCCATAAATGTATGGAAATGCCATAAAATGGAGATGAGACAACCTGGCTTCACGTTCTCGATCTACAACAGGAGCGGGTCTTCAAACAGTCTCTGATACCATGTTCAACAACACAGGTATTCCAACAGAGGAAGAACACCTTTAGTAACCACTCACATAACCATATCAAATATCAACACACCGATGTTTTCACGTGATAAAACCCCTACGGGGAAACATCCACAACCCCAACCAACACGGCCACTTGAAGCAGTTTATTAATGCAAAGAAAAAGACTACAGAGATATTTTACAAGAGAGTTTCTCACAATCGATCATCGGAAAATGACCCTCCATGCTCTTTAAATAGATATCGTGGACCAATTGGTTGTTAATCCATAGATCATTGGTCGTTAATATCGAGGAGAGTATTAACCGTCGGATCACTCTATGTCGAGAACATATCGTGACTGTCGGATTTTCTAACTACAAATGCATACTAATGCATACTAAATAAACACACTTTTACCTAACAACATATTACACCAAGTAGATATTAACTAACTCCTAAGTGTCTAAATATCATAACAAGGGTATGAGCACAGACCGATTACACCCACCTGGAGTTTTTAATGATTTCTCTAAAAAGTTAAATTGATGGTGATGTTTATCGATGTTCACCATCCACTGCAATAGTGAATGTGCTAGGAATATATTATAACTATCAATTGTTATAGCCGAATATCAATTGCCATGCACCCACCACGATTTTCAATTTAACATTTACTAATCAACAAATTAACAATCTACAACATCATTTCCACTTAAATAGACTTGATATGTGGATTAGTACTTCCAATAATTGTATAATACATTTTTATTTTTTACAGCTTAATGAACGAAAGTTAAAATGGGAAATCTAACTGATTTTTCGTAACCGTAAGAATTATTTGCCGAAGAATTTTCATGGCTTGTTGGAGCTTTACATCAATTCACTGGATGTTTCATGAACTTCATTAGAGATTCGATAGATACTCCTGGGTTACATCAACTTTGATTCATGCTTCAATCCTCATTGGAGCCTATCAATCGCCGATTAGACCCATCAAATGCCTATGATAATGTCGATGGGTACGCTTCTTCCCAAAGTCCCCCCAAGCCTCAACGGGGCTGTATAGAACCAACTCAAACTCTAGCAATGTTGTAACCACCTCTAATGCTACACCAGGTCCAACTCTCAAATAGAATAATCACAAGTTAAAAGGGTCATTACTATGACCATCGAGCGATAGGGAAAACAAATTATCCCTCTCTTGTCTTGATTCTTTTATAACCTCCTCATTGCTCATGAAATTTATCAATTGAAAAAATAAAGTATTTCCCTCATCCATTTTCTTACTTTCCTAAAATTACTCAAAGATCTTACTTAGATTTTACTCAATATTCCCTATCTTTTCTGAACTTCTAGATATTACTTAGATTTTACTCAATATTCCCTATATTTTCTAGACTTCTATATTTTCTCCTAGATGTTTCCCAATTTTTCTTGTCCCTTAGATTTTCCCCTACATGTTTCACTTCTTTTCTCGTCTCTTCGATTTTCCTCTATATGTTTTCCTACCTTTTTGTCTCTTAGATTTTCTTCTAAATGTTTCGAATGTTTTCTTGACTCTTAGATTTTCTCTTAAATTTTTCCCATCTTTTTCTGACTCTTAGAATTTCTCCTAACTGGGATCCCATTTTTTCTTGTCACTTATATTTTCTCCTCCACTTTTCATTTTGTTAGAGTTCTCTTATATTTGAATTTCCTCATTAATTAATTTTCTAGTTTAAAACAATCAAAATTTAGACTAAAGATCATTTCTTAGATGTATTATATTTTTAATTTCACTTTCATTCATATTAATAAGTATTTACATCTTCACTCTTTTAATAAATATGTAATCTTTTCCTAAGGAGTAAATGTAAGTTAGTATTTTACTAAATGTTAATCACTAAGGACTTTTACATGTACACTAGCCTTACATAAATTTCACTTTTATTTTTTCTTAAGTGTCCTCATTATTATAAGAATGCTTAAGCTCCCATGCATGCCCTGCCCTTCAGGACGTACTTTCATACTCCAAGTGTGACATGCATCATTCCCTTCAAGCATTCGATTTTGAGCATTGGGAAAATGGTGCAACCTATAGAGACCCTGTTAACTCTGTCATTTCCCATAGTTGTGAGACTACTAGACATTGAGGAATAAGTCCTAAAACTTATTGAGCGCTCCTTAGTTTACCTCATGAGTGACTGAGTCTGTGGCCTACCCTCACGACATCATGCAACCAATCAAGCAAAATTGCCTCACACTTTTCAACTCCGGCCACAAAGGGAGTGATGGTAGGTTGAATCAAGGACCTTGTTCCACCTCTCCCCATAGCACTGATCTAGTTATATACAACCCCACTAATCCTTTGTGATTCAGATCGAAAATCATGATCCTTGTGCCTGCATCCACTAAAACATTTACTTATTAGTAATGACATAAATCAATCCAATTACATAAGAAAATTTATTAATTAAGAACTACTCCCTCACTCAATCCAAAGTCCCAAATTCCTCTGGACAATACATGCATTAAGGCATCATTAAGTTTCTTCTCACTTAAGAAACTTGTTAGTCGTATCTTTAACTAATAAGAATCAATCTCATGTACATTTATTAATCAGTCTCATGCAATTAATACAACTATTTTCATATTTTAACTCTCAAATGCAATAGCATGAAAATGTCATCCAATCATTTATTAATCGAGTCATTTGCAAGAAAACGCCCTTAAGGAATAATTCTGGTTTTGCGAAAGTAGTCGGATAAAACGGGGTAATACACTATTCTCTTATGTTTGAGAATTCATTTATACATAATCACCTTTTTTAGGTCAATATATCCCACATCAATTAAAAATATATTAATTGATGTTTGTGGGAAACTATTTTTGACTAAAATGTCCCTACTGCTTGGTAGGTTGGGTTGTATTCAAGCAATTCACGTAGCAATGCCAATTTTCTTAATTCTAATTTGGTAGTGCCATCTTGTGTAGTTGTGGAAACAAATTTGGATATTAAGTGAAAATTCCTATAAGAAGAAGATATGAAATCAAATGTTATATTGGAACAAAATGGAAATTCCTAAGTGGGTTGGAGTGCTTGGATTGAGCATATTTACTCCTTTCAAGAGAGTGTTGGTAAAAAAACAACAGTGAAATATGATTAAAACCCTTCAAAGTTATGGAGTAATATACTAATATCAAAGTATCATGCACATGAATGAAAATATTGCATAAGAAAGATAAAATATCTTCCTAAGAAATCAATGATTTGGTAAAACATTTTTAAGAGTAAGTCCATAATATTTGATAACAAGTTTTGCATAATGAAGGACAAAAATATCGTAGATTGTTGAAAGGATTTTTACAATTGATTTTTCCTAGAAACAAATATGTCCAAGGATTAAAGTGTGGGAAGAGGTTCATCTATGTCCAAGAAAATAGAGCCATCATACCACATATAAGATGATTCAATTATAAATGTTGAAATGAATAATCCTAATGAGAGAAGAAATGAAAAACATAGGATGGAAAAAGTAAAAGTGGGTATGTACCCAATGAGAAATGAATATCTATGAGCTATCAATAAAGAAGACACTTTAGAAAGATATATTTTTGGGTAGAATATATGGGTTCTTGGAATTCATGTAAACATTGAAACTTATATATCATTAGAGGAATGAAAAAAATCCTCTCGAAAGAATGGCTGGTGAATATTAGATTGGATAGGGACAACAATATGTAATGGCTGTGTTAGTGTCGTGGAATACAATGCTCATATAATTATTTCTAGTTGCAAGATTGTTGAGGATGTGTGTCACCTTTGGAGGGATACGATTCAAGAAAGAGACATTTAGTAGCATCAATGTCAAGATTGTTATCAAATTAGAGACTTGTCTCTCTAAATAATTAACATATTTATAAGCTCCTCACTCGAGGTTATCATGTACACTTTTTAGAAGGATGAAAATAAAGGATGTTTAAGGATAAAGTGTTCAATACAAGAAACAAATAATAATACTTATTATAAGATAGATGGTTAATGTAATTGATCATTTAATTATTAATTTAATGAACAAAAGTAATGAAAAATATTGTGTACTATATGTATAAGATTCAAGTTTTTTTACAATTGATTTCTATAATATTATAATAGAAGAAAATTGCATTATTAATTTAAGAATCAGATTTTATTCACAATATAAAATATCTACTAAATTAAATGACACTTTCAAAATGAAAGAACACTTGCAAAAATTAAATAACAATCCACTCTTTCATTAAATCAAAATTATTTATGTCAAACATTTCAAGTTGATTGAAAATTATCATCAACACAGTTTTATTGTAAATTGTTGGTTTAATGGAAGTTGATGTCTATGTCATACTGCTTCTAAATATTAAATATAAAAACATGAAAAAACATAACAAATTCAATAGTAAAATAATTAAACAGCACACCTATTATGCTAAGTGGGCCCTGCCTCTTCATAATAAAGTACAAGAATTATATACAACTGAACTAAATCAGTTAAGTGCTCACTATTTCTTGCAAAGATATATAAATATGGATTAAACTGGAGCTCCTTGGATTATCAAACATGTCTTCCAGAATTTAAAACTTGCGTGTGTCAAAAGTTTTCCAACTTATCAAAGATATGTTTTCCCTTTTCTGTACATGAAATTGTATTTGTTAATTAAGAAATGAAGTGACCAACATAAAAAAATTATCTAATTTAGATAACTTGAGAATCAAATATCCTCAATTTCTTATATTAGATTCCTAAATTTATCTTGTATATTGATAGAATACATTTATATCAACGAGAATCTAGGTAGATCTAATTAGATTAGGGTGGCTAATTAACACTACCAATAACTATTCAGAATAAGGAAGTGAAGGTGTGGTAATGAGAATCTAGGTAGATCTAATTAGATTGGGGTGGCTAATTAACACTACCAATAACTATTCAGAATAAGGAAATGAAGGTGTGGTATCTAACAGGGTTTGCAGGTTTTCATAACAACTTCTAATAAAAAAATTCCACAACGATTCATGGTATTAATGATTAATTTCATCATCTCATCTATCCATTCCCCCCACTTTCTCATTTATCCATTCCCCCACTTTCTCTCTTTATAGTTTATGAAATATGTAGAATTTGTTCAACATATTTATAACAACTCTTTTAATAAATAATCCCTAATCATCCTTATGCAACTCTGCAATCTCCTTAATATCATTATTCATCTTCTAGATCAGAGGATTCCGAGTGATAATATTTTCCATCAATATTTCTCAAATTGAAAGGGGATGGCCTTGTTATACCATAATATATTATTTCATATTGAGTTATATATTAGCATGTGTGCTATATTTTCATGCTCATTCCTATAAAATAAACTCAAGGGATATATGGTTCAAGAATTCTAAATAAGGGGAATGGAACTTCAACTCCAACCATTGTGTCCCATACCTCTTTAGAGAATCTATCTATAATTTAGACATGTTTATAGATACATTAAAATTAGGGTATGAAAGGGGTTCCCTTTTCCACAAATTAATAGGCAGGGAATCCCAACTTTTCTAACAACCTAATAGAGCATACAACTCTAATTGATATATTATTATCTCACATTCAATGAGTGTATTCCTCTAAGTATGATGTGTGTGGTAAGAAACATGAGGATTTATCAATAGTTCTCATTACTCCATTATTAGCACAAGGGGAATGCAATATTCGCCCCTCACCCATAAATTGTTTGATCTCTTTATGTATTTCATATTTTCCCATGCTATATTCCATTAAAAGTGGTGTGGTAATAAGGAACTAAAAAATATTAATTGAATGTCCCCACAAAAGGATTTAGGGTTCCATTTTCTTTTCTGAGAAATCAAATATTAATGTTGATACAATTAACATAATAAAATACTTGTCCTATTCATAAGAAAAAAAAATCACAATTTTCAAAATTGATCATCTATGAGAACATTACAAGACTTTCATGCAACGAAGTAATGAGTATGTAAATATATCCATTTCGCCTCTAAGAAAAAAGCATGTAAAATGGAAGATGATCTACATGAAAGTACTTCATAAGGAAAATTGAATATCTTCTCTTTTTCCAATTTTAGTTGATGAACAACTCTTAGGGATTCTTGAAGACTCTATTTTTCTCTCCAAAAATACTTTCATGTTTCCCTTGTTTGGGCATAGAATTCATCCAACTACTCTCAAATTCTATGAATAACTCAATGATGTTATTGTATTGATATCACACCCTAACCTAATGACTTAGCAAGATTCCTCCAATTTTCCACTTTGAGACCTACAAAAATGATTCAAATGGCTATGATAGTAAGGTTTGAAGAATAAATTATATGGCATAGCTTCCCCTTGAAATAATCCTTCATTATCTTTCACATATTCATATACATTTTCTATGAGGGTACGCCAATATATTATTGGCACCTACTCAAATAAACCTTCTATTGAAACTTCTATAACATATGTTGAAATATCAAGCATAGTATCCTCTTATACCTATGCTAAAAAAAACTAACTTATGTTGCATTCTCAAGTTTAATTTACTGTTGAATACCATCCATATATTCTCTTGGAGTCATTCCCTTGGTAGGATAGGATTTGTCACTAGATATGTTTCATCAACTTCTATACTAATATCAATAGTAATGGGTTATATACAAATTTCAATTTCAACAGCTTTTGTAGAGACTTCAACTACATGAGGTCTTGTAGCAACATCAATATTATAGGTTTATGTCACAAATTCAACTTGGACAAATTTTGGAGCTATCTCAATTTTAATGGAATCCATATCACTATTGATTCTATCTAGATTTGTAGCAACATCAATTACAGTTAGATCTATAACAACATCTTCCAAACATTTTTTTACATCATTAACACCACCTTCATGCAAAGAATAAGGTGGATGTTTTTTTTCTTTTGTACCACATACTTCTCATTCTAGTTGATGTCATTCCTCTATGGGTTGAATTAAAGAAACATTCAATTTGCGCAACAAAAGTTCTTTTTATTTTGGGGGAACAACCAAATTATGGTGTAACCTTGAATTACTTATTCTCCTCAATTTTTTACTCATCTTCAATAGCTTATAAAAACAAAGCTTAATTTTATTGAAATTGTTCATATGAAAGTGTTTAGAAAATAATTTGTTGATTTCACTATTTTTATTATTAGGTCGAGTTTCTATAAAAGTGGCCTTTATTTTAATGTCTTATGTAGTAATTCTTAACTTAAGTCTTCTCTTATTCTTATTAGATTGAGTAGTACTTTAATTTTTAACAACAACTTATGTTATAGTGCTTACCCCTAGTTTTTTTACATTTGAAGCCTTCTTGATTTTTTGCCACATTTTCTTTTCCTCATTTTTAATCCATGAAATAGTTTACCTCTTAAATGAAACTATCATATTATTTATTATCAAAATTACTAAGGCATACTAATTCAACCACATCCTCATATACCACCTCTTCCTAACCACCTTCCACTACTTCTTCCAACCCAAACACAAAAATGAGTTGTTCCCAAGTTTGATCATTTCAAGAAAAAGCATCCATAATTAAAAATTTAATAATTCCTTGTTGATATATACTCATTTCAATATGTTAGTGATTTATTTACATCCTCACAACTAACTATAAATATATGAGTAAGAATAAAGGAATGTTGATAAGAAAACAATGTTGTAAATGAGAAAGAAGATTGAAGTGGTATGTGAAAAGTAAACTATGTTGATAGTTGCAAGAGATATATTTTTGGATATAGTATGAAATTTTATACCATGGTTCGCTCAAGGATGTCCATTTAACACTTTTCATTGTTCTTTCAATAGTCTCATTTCCCTCTAAAAAAATCTAGATTCTCATCATTTCCTACATCTCTATCGCTCAAACATTCACCTTCCAGAGATATCCCAAATACAAATGAGATGATTTATTCTATGATCGAAATGTGAAGGCGTCATAACATAGTTGAGGATCCTCAGAATTTTTATGACAATTTAGAGGTTATTCCAATATAAATCCATAAAGGTGCATGAAATATGTTAGCTAACCTACTTCTCAAAAAATCCTGATCGCTTCTAAGTTGACTTGAAAAATACCATTTCCTACTAGCTCATGGTGCACATGCAAGACTCCCATGTTTATAAAATATACTATTTATATTCAGTGGGAAAAGAGATGATGATTATTCTCTTGGGATAATAGTTCAATGGAAATAACAAATGTGAAATGGAAGTCAACATCAAAAGAGGTTGGTCGATATGGAAATAATTACCTTAATTTAAAAAGAATGGTGAAACATGTGGGAGATAAAATTGCATGATGCATAAAAGAAGATATCTGTAACGAACCACCTCGTTACGACAACCATTCTAGTAACAGGTGCAAAGTTTTTTTTTTTTGTGTGT
>JZKD02S1893801.1:525128-536858 GCA_000966675.3 Picea glauca | reverse complement strand
TATTCTGGTAGAGTAGACTGTCTAGTCTTTTTCTATGCGGTTATGATGCAGTAATTTAAGATGTGGCTTCAGTTATGTTGGTTCGTTTAGTAAGCTACAATGATAGTGTTCTGGATTTCCTTTGATGGGGTAGATGTCTGATTTAACTGTCTTTGTATGCCGAAAGTTGTCTGTATGGGTTACCGTCATGGCTGATTTTCGTTCTTCCTTTTCGTTTTCCACTGTCATTTTCGTTTGCCCGGTTATATATATCATTTTGTTCTTTTCCACTGCTGTTGGGAATTTTTCCACTGCCATCTTGGGCATTGACCTGAGCGATTGAAGGTCCTACGGATTCTCCTCCAATTGGGCTTGTACCCATGCGAAAGGGGGGTCTGCGTTTTTAACTGAACTTACATTCTAATGCAGCCATGTGCCATCCGAAATTCCCTTTACATTCCAATTCCGTATTGAAGCCTGCGCTTTTGTGATATGCACCACCAGAATGGAATTGGAATGAGCCTGTGTGTTGAGAGTGCTCGAGTGAAGCCCGCGTTGCTGTAATTTACACTGCGAAACTGATTTTGGAATAAGCCTGGGTGCTGAGATTGGATGGCACAAGCCTTAGTTTTGTTTTTTTTACAACAAGATTGATTGAAACTATGTAGAGAGTTAGGGTTCAACTTCGTTATTGGCCTTTGGCGTTTGCCTTGGGGCGTTGTTTTGCCTCTATCATTGGGCGTATGGCACCATTGCTGGGCGTGGGGTTGCCATGGATTTAGGCGCTACCGGCTACCGTAGTTCAGTTGTGTCCCACTGTCATCCCTCCCACAATGTATCGATTTTGACGTTGCCACCAGTACCTGCGCGTTGGCAAACCGTAGTGGGCATCTGGCCACTACAGACCTGGACAAATTAATTATGGGTTACTGGGCATTGAGTACAGCCTGCAATTTTAGAGGGAATACATAGTCATTGCGAATCTGAATGTAATCCCGAGACCTCATACATCTCGTTCACTTCTGTCACTGCGTCTACTTGATTCGGCCATTTTTATCTCAGCCCCGACTCACAGCTCATTGGCTTGTTCCCGAATCTTGCCGGTATATCCTCAAGGTAGTTGTTTACCCATGCGGGGGATGGCGAGGCTCGATCTGAAAGTAATTACTCAGAAATTCGTGCCCCACAGTCCGCCTCCGTTCATGTATAGCCTGAAGATTCCTGATAAGTTGCCAGATGTCCACCGTATCTTTCCTTCCAGCCAGAAGTCTGCTGTTAATATTGCCAGAAGTTTGCCTTAAGTTAGTTGTTGCCTTTAAGTTGCATGTCGACTGGGATTGATTTCAGATCATTCATTCCTGGCTGAAACTCTCCCCATTTATCTCTCCTGCACCGTTCGGTTATCACCTCCTTTGGTCTGTTTATCGGTCAGCTGAAATGTAAAGGTTTCCGGTTCACACTTTATAATTTTTGAGAAAAATTCTTACGGGAAACCGGGGTTGCCAGATGTTAAACGTATGTACAACAGCCTTAGCATTTTGGGAACGCTGCTGCCTTGCCACCTGCTGTTACCCCAATTGTGTAGTACGCTTCCCTTTTTAAATGCTAATTCCACTAAAGGAAAACGCGGCCATTGCTGCAAGCGAATGCATAATGCTTAAGCCTGACTGCCAACCAAATAAGAATGTGTTTCCCTTCTATTAACGATTCTGGATCTGTTATCTTAATTCGCTGTTTTTTTTTTAATATTGTCATTCCCTTATCGCCCTTTCAGATTTGTCGTTTCTAAATTCGCTGGTTATATACTGTTGCTTATAGTTCTAATGCCAGCCGTAGGAGGCCTTTTTATATGGTCACGGGAGATAATGGCAATTGCTATTGGCTGACCTTATCTAGGTCCCTTAAGCTTGTATTTAAACTTGTCAATTAATTAGGGTACGAGATATAGGTTGTCACCTTAGTTAGTTGGTGGTTACAATGTGAGGTCGTGTTGTTACCTTTGGTATTATTAAATAGAGGGTTTTAAGGGAGTCTTTATTTAATTATCGTTCATTTAAATTCGGTAAAATTTATGTTTAAGGTTAATTAAGTATTGTCTCATTGTAGATGGATACCTAATGAGATCTTGAATAATGATATAGTTATATACATATTAAGGATCCCGCTCTTGATGTCTTTTAAACTAGATGAAAAGATTATTAGATGTAGGTGACTTAAAAGGTGATTGTCTTTTAGAAAAATATATAAAAGTGATATGGATTTCATTAAAATTGAAGTCAATTGTAATATGGTCACTGCCCTTTAAATTTTGTTATATTATAAGATTGTTTTAAAAAAAAGAAAAAGAAAAAAAAAAGGATGTGAGTTATATTTCAAATTGAGAATTCCTAGAATTTTGAGGCTATGTCCATATAGAAGCCTCTCTAACAGATTGTTATCTTAAAATATTGTTATTTTCCTTTAAATGTTTTTTTTAATGTTGTTATGTTCCTTAAATGTTCTTTTATTAGGTCATATAAATATTGTTATGTACACACTATTGATATGCTTTGTTATAACTTAAGGACCCTTAGGCTAATGAATAGGAGGTAAATCTTTTAGATAATTTAAATATTGTTATGATCTCTAAATGTTCCAACTCTGCCTAATACTCTGCCCAAAATCGACTAACCTCCCAGCCAGCTAGGAACAGAGCCTGCCCGTCTCCCTAGATCCAGTATTTCATAAGGATTCCTAGCCCCCGAGCCCAAAACTCCCAGCAACAGGTTCCCCCTGTCCCAGTGCACCAAATTCCAACAATTTCCTCTAAAAAAAAAAAAAAAACTAGTAATACAGTCCTTCCCTCTCAAAATGATGCTCTCTCCCCAAACTCCAAAAGTTCCCCCCTCGAATGTGTTTTCCTCCTCTTATCCTCCTTTCCCCTTCTCTCATTCACCGCGTTCTCCCTTTCATTAAGACTCACCCACCTTATCCCTCCATTCAATGCCAACCACCTTATCACCTTTCTCTTAAATGGTCTCCTCATTCGATATGTTATGTTTTCATTTAATAAATTAAAATTTATTAAACTCAAATTCATTAACCAAATATTTAATCATGAAATTAATTAATTAATTAATTAACTAATATACATTAAACAATTATTAAATCAGGACAATTATTTAATTAATTAATTAACTAATATACATTCAACAATTATTAAATTAGGACAATTAATTAACTAATATACATTAAACAATTATTAAATCAGGACAATTAATTAATTAATTAGGGTTGTTACATACACCCACCCTTCAGGAAACTTCGTCCTGAAGTTAAAGTATTTTAAGATACAAGGGAAAAGACATAGGGTTCACACATTCATATCCAATAACCAACATTATCAGTAAGTAATCCAAGAAAACTCATACATACTAGTGTATATGTGTAAGAAATGCATGTGTAGCTAGTACATACAAGTCTCGTGCATGTACTAATAACAATAACTATCACCTCTATAGTATTTTTTGTATTCAACCAATCCATTCAACAAGACTATTCATTTTATAAAAGATAATAACCCAAGCAAATGTTTGTGAAATCCCTTAATTACAATTATCTCACTCAACAATGTTATTTATACAATTGTATTTTAGTTAAGTAATTATGAATATTCATATATACACATTTTCTTTTCAAAAGAAAAAATAATAAATTCCACCATAAGACAAATCTCCATACACTCTCAACTATTTCTACTCATCCTTCATCCCTAACTTACTTCCATCTTCCATTCCTATCCTTCCTCTATTGGACTATATTTTAGCGTCAACTATATTGACCTAACTCCAAATAGAACCTGTAAGTGGAAGTGTCACTATCTTGACCAAGCTTCCCCAACAGGAAACTGACAATCATCATCACACATGTAGGGAGTGTGAGCTAACACCATCCTCTTATGACTCCAGGTTTCAAAGGATACACGATGGAAAATTCCTCGACCGCTTCTAACAGGACTAGTATCCACACCCTACAATGGAATATACAGTGGCATCGTGTTGTTGGGAGTTTTGTCATCGTTTATTCGATTTTAGGCAGTCTCACCACCTGCAATCCTACACTAGTCCACATATCATAGCAATGCATTCAAACCAATATAATTTCACATACAAAGATTCATACCATATTGTTTCTTGGTCGGTGGTCATGACATCCACTTTTATTACCATTATTCCTTGTCTATTTCATAGCTCAATGACCTGCAGATTAGTCTATAACACAAACTTATACGTATCTATGCATTATCATCATGTAATTGTATACAACCTTAATTTCAATTCAGTATCCACGTACAAACAACTTTAAAATCAAAGTTTTCAAGTTAGAAATAGATCTCATAATATCCCATAATTCAATTAACATTACCCATTCATAGAATTATCATTTACATAATATATTGCATCATATCTAACATCATTCAAATAGCATTTAAACCTTCATAGAATTCGCATTCACACAGTATATCACATCATATCCATCATCATCAATAACATTTAAAAATTTATAGAATTTACATTCACATAGTAGATCACATCATATCCATCATTATCAATAACATTTAAACATTCATAAATTCTACATTCTCACAATATATTGCATCACATCCATCATTATTCAAATACATTTAAACATACATAAAAGTTCATACGTATTAAAAGTTCAAGTGTCATTTAATAGTTTTACTGTGAATAAAAAATAAAGGTGTTTAGGCCTCAGGTAATCCTAGTTGTCTAAGTCAAAAGGTGGTGTTACATACACCCAACCTTCGAGAAAATATTCTCGAGGTGGTAAAAAAAAGTGAGGGAAAATCTTGTCGTAATGTCTCAGCATCTTCCCAAGTAGCAGATTCTAGACTATACTTGTCCCACTAGACCTTAACTTGGTTTACCAGATGGTTTATGAGCTGTGGGACTCTACGGTCCAATATGAATCATGGTTCTACCCTGAGGGTTCCCACGTTCGATACCTACAATTCCTTCCAATTTAGTTTATGTGATTCATCAGCAACATAATGACGTAGAATAGATACATGAAAAACATTATGAGTTTTATGCAAGTGGGGTGGCAGTACGAGATGATAGGCAACGGGTCCAATTTTCTCTTGGATTTTGAACGGTCCTATAAATCGATCTGACAAATTTGTCCCCTTATCGTACTAAATGGAACTCTTATTAGGCCTGATATGAATGAAAACCTGATCTCCCACTTTATAACTTTGATCAGTCTTGTGTGCATCTGCATAAATTTTCTTTCTATCCTGTGCTTCCTTTAGTTTCTGCCTAATCTGAATCACCTGTTCCTCCATCTCTTGAATCAATTTTGTCCCAACTGTTACTCATTCTTCTAATCTTTCCCAAGTCAATGGTTTTCTTCATGGCCTTCCATATAGAAATTCATAGGGTGGCATTCCGATGGAACTATGAAAACTGTTATTGTAGGTGAATTCCACCAAAGGTAGGTACTTCTCCCAATGGGTTTGATTATCCATGACATACATCCTAAGCATGTCTTCCATGACTTGATTTACTCTCTCATTTTTCCCATTTGTTTCAGGATGATAAGTTGTTATTAAGTTCAAGTGAGTCCCCAACGCTGACTACAAACTTGTCCAAAACCTAGAAGTGAATCTGGAGTCCCTATTTGAAATCATCTTCTTAGATATCATGTGAAAATAGATCACCTCACTTACAAACACGTGTGCCACATCAGTGACATAAAAAGTGTCTCTAAATGGAATAAAATGATCACTCTTGGTTAACTTATCAACTATCACAAGAATGTCATTGTGTCTATGAGATGTGAGCGGCAACCCCAAACAAAATCCATGGAAATGACTTCCCACTTGGTCATAGGAACATCATGTGGTTGTAGGAGTCCTGCCAGGTTATGGTTGCTGGATTTCACTTGTTGACACTCTAGGAATTTGGTAATGAAATGGACTACATAGAGATTCATGCCTACCCATAAGAAAATCTTCCTCATGTCTACGTACATCTTCTTCACACTCAAATGCACACAATAAAGTTTGCTATGGGCTTCCTTCAGTATGATGATTCGAATATCCCCACTTTCATGGATGTACATCCTTCCCTGATATCTTAATAGTCCGTCTACTTCCAAAATATATCATTCATACTTTGGATCTAATTGCCTCCCACTCTGGAGGTTTGAGGTAACCTTTAAATACCAACTTTCCCCAAGGAGTTTCCTCAACACACGTTCCCTCTGATTGACTTTTAAGCGTATGAAGAAGAAGAAATGTGGCCTCCTACTTAAGGCATCCATGACCACATTCTATTTTCCCTTGATATATGAAATACCAAAATCATACTCACTCATGAACTCACTCCATCCCCTTTTCCTGGCATTCAGATCCCTTTAAGTGAAGAGATGTTTTAAACTTTTATGGTCCATTTTAAGCTCAAAGTTTCGCCCCACTAGATATTTCCTCCAAAGTTTCAGAGTTATCATTACAACTACCAACTCTAAATCATGAGTAACATAAATCTCTTTGTGTTTCTTCAACTTCCTTAATGCATAAGCTATCACTCCTCCATCCTAAATTAGCACGTCTCCCAACCCTTGTTTCAAGGCATTCATGTAGACTCTGAATTCCTTTTCCATATCTGACACTTGTATAATTGGCGCACTAGTTAGTAACCTTTTAATCTCAATGAATGCACTATCACATTCTTCTGTCCATTCATACCTGACCCCCTTACGCTGCAAAGTGGTGATGGGTTTCACTATTTTAGAGAACCCTTCCACAAATCTCTGGTAATAGCCTGCTATCGCCATGAAGATTTTTACCTCATGATCATTTTTCAGCACTGTCCATTCCATAATGGCCTTTACCTTTTCTGGGTCCATGGAGATTCCTTCCCTAGAAATGATATGACCTAAATAGTGAATTTATTTCTGGAAGAAGGATCACTTCGAAAATTTTCCATATAATTTGTTCTCTCTAAGGTAGGACAACAACACTCGCAAGTGTTCCACATGCTCTCTTTCATTCCTGGAATAGATGAGGATATCATCTAAAAAGACTTGTACAAAGCAGTCTAAGTGTTGGATCATGTTGTCATTGATGCCAATGGTTTGATTTATTGATGTCAGTGATTGATGTCAAGTGATTGATTGATGTCAAAGGATTGATTGATTGATGATTGATGTAATATAATATGTATTTTCCTTGAGGATAATGCATAGATGAAGATGGATCAATGAGTTATCATTGATATGATGAAGATGGATCAATGAGTTGTCATTGATACATGATGAATATGGATCCATTTGGTTTCATTGTTATATTATGCATTGTTGGAAAAATGTATAGATGACTCATTATTGTCTTATCATGATTGATAAGGTGCACAAATGGATGAACTCCAAAGTGGTCGCCTTATGGTGAAAGCCCTCACGGGAAGACACTGTGAAGATTGAGCTATCCTAGAAGAATGGTTGGCAGACCCATGCTCTCATTATTTTCTTATTATGATTGATAAGTTGCACAAATGGATGATCTCCAAAGTGGTCCCCTTATGGTGAAATCCATCACGGGAAGACGCTTTGCGGATTGAGTTATCCTAGAAGAATGGTTGGAGGACCCATGCTTGTATATGGAATAAAGAGGTGTATATCAAGGAAATTGTTCGTGAAACTATCCTATATGTGTATTTCTTGTCATTCCATTTCTGGTGGTATGTAGAACATCACATAACTTGTCACGGTTAGAGAGTTATGGCCATGAGAAGTTGGAGACCCAAGGTTTGGGTAATGGACCCAAGTTTGTTTGATGGGTAATGGTATGAGTTATGATATATTTTCAGAAAATACTATTCTATATGTATATTACATGTCATGACATTTCCGGTGGTATGTATAATGTCACATAACTCCTCACAGTTATAGAGTTATGGTCATGAGAAGTTGGAGACCCCAGGTTTGGTCAATGAACCCAAGTTTGTTTGATGGGTAACGGTATGATTTATAATATATTTTTAGACAATACTATTCTATATGAATAGTACATTCCATTCCATTTATGGTGGTATGTGAAACATCACATAACTCCTCACGGTTTGAGAGGTATGGCCTTACGAAGTTGGAGGACCCTCACATGTCATCTAGAAGCCCCAAAATCTCAAAGTAGTCAAAGTGGTTTAAGAGATTTTAAAAGGTAAATAATAAAGTGAAGTGATGAGTGTACTATAATTCAAAGTGAATACAAAATAAATTATTTAAATAATAAATTTAATGGAGAAATTAGAAGTGGCTTAAGCATAAAATAAGGAAAGTGGGGTCAAGTGACCTAGAAGATGTTTTTAAGGAAGCTACTTGGAGAGTATAAATAAGAGGCAAGGCTCTATCATTTTAAAAAAACTTGAGAATATTGAATATCTATATGTGTTTGAGGTAACCAAGGATATATCAGCCGAAATTATGAGGAAAGGTGAAGAAAAGAAGGTCAAAATGCAAGGAAGGATAAATTCTTTTGATGGTGCTTTCTAAGGTATGTTATTTATAGGTCATCTCACCATTTTCTCTATAACATTTTTTTTGTAATGATTTGGACCATCAAATTCCTATGCCAATGATAAAACACACCCAAGTATTTTTGGTAAAAAATTCATCTTGTCAGTCATTGTATTTTGGGAGTTACACTCCATGGAAAATAGGGTTTGTGGCTAGTCATCAAACTAATCAAAAACAGGTGTTTCGGGTATAAACATCATAGCTTCTTCATAACAGATCCAAATTCAGTGAGAAAAAATGTGTTGGTTAGGGTATAATCTTTAGTGTGTTTTTTAATAGTTTCATATCAATTCAATAAATATTTTATGCGGGCCTTGCTCTACAAGGTCACTCTCTAGAATAAGCCAGAATTCAGCAAGGTATGCCATTTTTGATATAACGCCTTTTATAAGAGGTTCCAAGTAGTTCCACCAGGAGGAATTGCATAAAACACACTAATTAACATTTTATATCAGTTTCATATCTTTATTCATTACAAGTACAAAGTTATGATTACTTCAAGTTGGGGTTGTTGACTAATCCAAAACTAGTCATGCTTGAGACAAGCAGTTGATGAGTTGGAACATACATGAGGCATATAGTTGATGATTTTGGTACATATTGATGAGTCATTGTTGATGATTATTTGACACTTTATTGGTATATACTTGGTACATGGTTGGATGCACTTGTTTATGGCACTCGTTGATTACAGGTTGTTTGGCACAAGTTGGTGCATGGTTGATGCACTTGTTTATGTTGACAGACTGATATTTGTTGATGATTGTTGTTTCATATCAGCTAGTGTTCAGAATGTAGGTTGAGTCTTGCATATAGATCTAGTGCTCTTGTAGAGTTGTACTCTATTTATTTGTTGGTGAAAAACCCTCTAATAGAAGTTCATAATAGAAAGAAAAATTGTACATACATCTTGTGTTCCTTATGTTCCTTGTGGAGATGATTTTTTGATGATATGTTGTTGATATATGCTGCTGATATGTATTCACATCTAACTAATTATAAATGACAACAATGAGTAAATAACAAATGTTGAATGTTAACTAAGGAGTTTTTCTGTAAGACGAAAGTTTTGGGAAAAATATCCCCACACTCATTCACCCCCCCCTCTCTAAGTGTGGTAGATGTGTCCAACAATTGCTATCAGAGAGGGCCTTCAATAAAAACCTTAATAAGCTTGAAGGATATCCATATACACACAAATGGATGATGAAGTTCCAATCCTTGATGAGGAAAACTATTCCACTAGGAGAATAGAGATGAGATTATATTTGAAGACAATGGGAGTAGCTATTTGAAATGAAACCATCGGTGGATATTTTTCATTGAAGAACAAGTCAAAGTTTGCAGCTCAAAGGGAAGAAAAGAAGAATTATGCATTGGCTCTCAAGACCATTCTTAGTGGACTCTCAATCCCTATCAAAGAGAGCATGGGACAATGTACTTCCACCAAGGATCTATGGCTAAAACTAGAGGAGACATATCAAAGCAAGAAGGGAAGGAAGAAATTGAAGACCACTCCATCAAGATCATCAAAGGTAAAGAATCATAAAAAACTCTTGAATGTATTGTTTCTAAATGTGATTTTGAAAAAATTTCAAGTGAATATAACGAATCAAGTAATGATATCACAAAGGAAGATCTTGAAGACATTTCAAATGAAGGCAAGAAATCATGTGATGGTGTTGGCAAAAAGGAAGATATTGAAGGTAAAGAATATCCCAAGAATCTTGATTGCAATAATTCAAAGTGTGATGATGTGGAATTTTTCTCAAGTGAAGAAGATGATCTACAAATAGTTTGTGTAAAGTTTGATGATAATTATCCCATGGAAAGAATAGAAGAAAATCTATTAGAACTTCAAAAGGAAATTGAAGAGGGTTTATATAGATATAGAAGTGATCATTTTTATACACACTATAACCAACTTTTGGATAACACTAAGAAGTTTCTTATCCAAAGGTACATATTGAAGTTAAAGGGAATTCTCAAAGAACAAGAAGAGAGTTATAAATTAGAAGAAAAGGAAGAAGGGATCACAAGACTAAAGAATGGAAAAAAAGACATGAATATAAATGATGAGATTAGAAAATGTTCTGAAACTATTGTCCATCTCAAAACCAAAATTGAAGAAGCCAAAAGAATAGAGGAACTATTGAATATTCAAATAAATGAAAAGGAAGATTCATGTTGCAAATTAGAATATGAAATTGTTGACCTTAGAAAGAAGGAAGAGAAGTCAAACAAATTCTTGAATAGCTCAAGAATCTTGGATGGGATATTGGAAAGTCAAATACCACCATGTGATAAATCAGGTGTTGGTTACAAAGGAGAAGATACACATGTTGAAGCAAGCAGCTCAAAGAAGCATGAGGTAAGTCCATCAAATAAAGAAGACAATGTTGCAAAGAAACCATCTACACAAGGCAAAGAAAATTTCATAAGTACAAAGCAAAGGTATGAAAGTAATTTTCATGGGCATTGTTATTCATGTAATGGATATGGTCACAAAGAATTTAAATGTAGATCTTATGAAAGGAGATATAATGGAAGATTTTATAACACCATGAGGTGTTGGATAAGTGATCAAGTAGGAAACATTTTTGTTCACTATAACACTATGAGATGCGACAGTTGTAGTGGATTTGGCAACAAATCCCATGAGTGTTGGAACACAAGTAGAAAGTTCATGATGAGAACTTCAAATAGCATGGCTAGAAGAAGGAATGAAGTAAGGAAGGGAGACATATTTGAAAAGATGGATGCTCAGAGCTCAAGTTCTAAGGAGCAGGGACATCTACAAAAGTGGGTGAAGAAGAGAGAGCAACCAGAATGGAATGAAAGATGGAAGGGAAGCTCAAGTAATTCATCTACTGAGGCACACACGGGTGACAGCGGTGATATTCATGTGCATACGCGTGCTGACCTTGAATAGGTCATGTACACACATGCTCTGTTGTGAAGCAGGCCACGTATATGTTGTAAATCCTTGGAAAAAAGGCAATGCACATGGCTTGGAGTTTTATTTGATGGTATAACTATGTATTGCAGAGTTTGACATTGTCTATTGCAGGTTCTAACACTGTTTGCTGCAGGTTTTCATGGTGATATCACACAATGGTATAATAAAAATAAATATTGGGTGCATGGCACTAACCCAAGATTATGGATTGATGTTGA
>JZKD02S1893801.1:477616-507842 GCA_000966675.3 Picea glauca | reverse complement strand
TATATATCTGAGTGGGCCTAATGGTTAAGAACATGTGTTTCCTCTTAAAAAGGTTACAGGTTCAAATCCAAAGGGGGGTAGGGTATGTATACCTTTGTAGACTTTACCAGTCAAATCACTGGGCGGAGGGGGGTCCCTTGTCCCACAAACAAGGGGGTCTCATAAACCAATTTGGTGTGTTGGCTTGGTCGTGACCTTAAAAATAGATTATTATTATTATTATTTTATATATATTCTCCTATAGTTGAAGACATAATTTTGATTGCACGCTACTTTGAGTCTACTTTGTATGCACGTAATTTATACTAGTGTTTGTGTTGTAGGTTGATTTGAGTATTTAGGTTGATTCTAGGTTCATTTGAGGTTTTTGGGCATATGCAAAATTGAGTGGATGGAAATATCTAATTTATTGTCTCAATAGAGAAATATATTTTACCTCTATGATCCCATCAAACTAAACCCAAATCCAACACATAGAGAAATATTTGTAGTCACAAATGAGAAGAAATGACAAAAATATGCCAAGCCATCATGAACAATTTCTCATCAAGTTCCTTTTATCCCTCAATATGTTCTAGGATATTATTGGAATGATGTCGAGGCAACCAAGGGGCTAAGACTCGGGATGAATATTAAGGCCAGATTTACAATAAAATAATTATGCAATATTTTGGAAAGTTTTTCCCTCTCTCTTTCTCAACATTAAAGGAACTCAAACAGTCTTAGTTCAACTGACAAATTGTAATACCCTATAGAATTAAGATATTTAATTTGTTTTTCTTAAAAAAAAAACATTTATGGAAATTCATACTTCATATTATTAAGACATTTAATTACTATATTTGTGACTATTGAGAAAGATTTTCACTTTACAACTGTATTCTTTGATGGACATGTGTATGAGAAAGGAGTTTTTAATATATTATTGCAGGAAACAAGTGGAATATCCAGGTTAAAAATAGTTGGCTATGATTCCATGAGTGGGGAACAAGTTTGAGTTAACTCAAAGTTGATTTTAACAAGTGTCCTAAGTGGAGTTTTATCACTAGAAGAACCTAAAAATCAAAGATTCGTAAATATGATAATTTCCAAGGGAAATGGATGGAAGAAAATCCCTAGGAAAAGAATATAGGATATATACAACATATGTGGGAGGCAAGACATTTCTTAGTATGTTGAGGAAAAACACATTTTCTCTGTATGCACTTATGTGTTAGGAAAATGACTTTTTGAACTATACAAAGATATTTTTGGCTAAGGGGCGGATCTCAGCTCACCCTTATGGACTCTTTCTCAAACTAGTGGGTGATCAAAACAAGAAATCTTGATTGTTTTGAATATACAGTTGGGTGGAACCTGGTTGTTCCATTTGTTTCAAGCTTGGTCGTTATAGATATGTATTTTATTTGACCAATTCCTACTCATGTTGGATTATTGATTTGTATGTTAGCTATAAAATCAAATTTACATAAATATATGTATACTATAGAAGTTAAATTACTTACATTCATTACTCATGGATCTCATAATATAGAATTATTCATTTTAATTAGAAATCATGAGAAAGGGGATCTATATACACTGTGTATAATTCCATGAAATTTAAACTCTAGAAAATTTTCAATGTAATTATAGTGTCTTTCCTATATACCTTAGAATATCTGGAAGGATTTATACATTGAAAGAGGAAATGAATATATTTTTAGTTCTATAGAAATGCCATAAGAACAAGATAGACATGTTTACTTGGTTATGTGTTATTCTAAGTTGTTTTCAAGTTTATCATTACAGATATGTATTATCTACCACATATATTCTTGTAATTTCTCATACATCACTACAGAAATAATCGAATACATAGGTTATTTACTACAAAATCTAAAGTAATTCTTCTTCTACCTTTTGTATAGACTATTCCAAGGTTATCAAGTTATGTTTTTTTTTCAAATATGCAATATATGAAAGTTCATATTCAAGTAAAAGGGAAAGAAAACATTACAACACACACATACCCGATATTAGAATATAATATATGAGAAATTCATGCTCTCGTAAAAGAGAAAATATTTTAGAACATTTGGGTATATGCTTATACATATGCGATATCTACCATGCGATATCTGGTAGATAGGGCACGAATGTATGGTGAATATGATATAAATGTAAACTTAGTTTTAATGAATTAAAAAAACAACATACAGATATATAAACACGGATCAAGATAGCCTTATGGATAAATTTCCAAAAATACAAATAATTGGAATTCCGACGAAGGAATGTTAATTGTGCATAGAAAATACAAGAGTCACTCCTTACTTTGTGGAATCAATTCCAGTATGATTAATATAAAATCAAACCCTTAGAAAACTATAAATACGTTAGAAAAATAAACCAGATTTTCGTGGAATTAATATTAGGAGTTTCGTCCATAATGGAACCTGATTACCTTGTTGGTATCAGCGAGGTCCTAAATCTTGGACTCTTCATTTCGACAGTAGAAACACAGAAAATAAAGATTATCACGGTGACCAATAATAATAAATGAAGAAAATTAAATAACTATTGTTAACAAGATTAGCATTTTTTTTCTATAAGGAGATGAGGTATGAATTAGTTAGCCGACCTCTTGATCGGGTTCCAATTTGAAGAAGATTGAAAAATTAAATTCGATGAAGATCCAATGTAACACCCCAGTGTTAATCCTTATGAACTATAATGTATTATATAATTGTGACTTAGGTTGGTGAGCTAGTAAAGTTGAAAAGGGGTTAGAGTTCTTAGGAAATGTAATACATCTATATACATTAATAAAAATATACACTGTTGTTTGGAGGACGGATAAGGAAAAAAGATATAGGGGTCTATGATTCCACTAGAGAGGGGGATAAAGGGGCTAAGTAATTTTTTTATTATATTTTATTTACCCATAATTGATTTTATGGAGAAAAGGGGTTACATGAACTTTTTGGGAGGAAGGCCATGTGGTTCTTGTTTTCATGTAATTATATAAACCCTTCCCATGGGATGTTTTGGGGTTTCTCTTGGTTAGTCATTTCATTTTAGAATTCCTCATTTCACTCTTTTTGAATTCATGTGCTCTTGGGGGGAGCATGGAAACGAATGGTTGGAGGAGGAGATCCATTGCTAGATGGTTGTAATGGATTAACGATCATTTCATGAGGGAATGGATGCCTGTGTGCATGATATTGATGGAATTTCAGAGAGAATTGTCCACAACTGAGAATCCTTGAATATTTCAGTAGGGCGATTTCCTAACCAATAGCACTAGAGGCCTAGAGAGAAATGGAACAACCTGAGGGACTGCATGGAAGACAAAGGTGTTCATTTCTTTGGGTTGTGTAAGATGAGGGGGGAATAGAGTTTTAAATTTAGATTTGTTGTGTGGTTGGGAAACCTAAGAGATAGTTACCCAAATGTTGTATGTTTTAGATTTGGCCTAGGACCCATCCTTGTTGATTCATATCCCTGGCTCGGGGGTGATCTGTTGTTGAGAGTAAAAGAACAACAATTTATATGGTTGGTAGGAACATCCTTGGTCTACAGCCAGTTGGTGAATATTTACTTGGAAAGATAAGTGGTCTCTGTGTTTTATGTACAATGAATTTTATGTTGAGTATTTAATTATCCCTCAAATGTATTTTTGTGTGCTTGTCTGCTGGTTATTTGTTTTGCATGGAACGTTTTTTATTTATTTCATGTTGTAGCATAGATCTCGATTAATGTGCATGTGTTTATTTCATGCTTAGTTTTCGAATTAATTATTATCACAGTTGGAAGTTGGTTCAGAAGTGAGCTTTTGACGTAGTGTGCCTAGCCTGTGAATGGTTTGATTTGTTACATATTTGTATCATAGATTCTGGTTGAAACTTTAAACTTGTATCGACCAGAATGGGTTTGAATCAGGCATATTCATTATTACATATTCAACTAATATGAATTTTGGGAAAGTGGGGGGAAATTAGAGTGAAATCCCCAAATTCGTGAACAAAAACATGTTTAGATGATTTAGATTGTTTGACAGGTTTAATGGATTTGATCTGTGGAGTTGCAAAACTAAATTCGACTCGGAAGATTGAAAAAAATCATAATTTTAATGGCTAGAGTAGCACAGGGAATATTTTAGAGAATCGACAACTGAGATCGTGTAATGATATTTGTCGTTACAAAAACAAGCGACACTTAACAAACACAATATATATATATATATATATATATATATATATATTGTTTATTTGTTTCTTTTTATTCAAGCACGAGAAAAGTAACGACATTAATACAATCAAGGATCACAACTCGATGAAAAACATAATGAACACAATTCATGCAACACATAAATGTAACGACCTCGCATACTAGCACATCATGCAGCTTGAAGCAACATACGAACATTCAATCAGGAAAAGAATAAAAATGACTAAGATAAAAGACAACATCAAGGTCATCAAGATGCAACCAACAACAAAAGATACACATGAACTTGAACCTTCACAACGAGGGAGAAAAAAAAATCATAATCATGCATTACAAACAATTTACAATACACCAATTTCAATAATCATCATCATCATCATCATGAAGCGCACGACAAAAGTCCAGGTTATCATACGCACTTATCGATCAATGCACACCTTGATCCCATCATAAGGAATCATGCCACTACATTGTGACAAGTGTGATAGTAACTAAGGAACAAACTTAAAAATTCTTAAACCTCCAATCCTAACACAAAATCTAGTGTGCCAGAATTCCAAAACATATACTGTCATAACTTATATGAAATCTATAAATGAGAGCACTCCAATCAATCATGTTAAACGAGGCGCAAGGTAGATTTATTCAACGCATGTTTAAAATTGTGCAACAAACTAGATGTATCTCAATAACATGTTACCATCATAAGGACTATTCATAGCACAATGCATCCAAACTCATTCTAATTTTAAAGGCATATAACAAAACTTCCCTTCCTTCTTTTTAAAGGATAACAATGCTTTCAACTTCCTTTTCTTAAAAACAACCCTTTAAAACAATACAAAAATGAAAGATCTTATAATTTAAGAATTTGTTATTTAACATTAATAATTATTATTTAACATGTAACAAGGCTTCCCTACTTTCCTTTAAGCACAACCCTTTGAACATCATAAGGAAGCATCTTATAATTAATAAATTATTGTTTAAAAATAATCATACAAGGATTACACTAACAACATCAATAATTTCAATATTTTTCTTAACTTAATGTATGTCATAAACAATTGTAACAACTAAATAAGAAAACAAATCCGACTGGCATTCACTTGTTCCTGAGTTAGTTCGTTGTCCTTAAATAATTAAAAATACTATCAAATGAAAAAAATTCATTGCTTCCTTTCCACATGTCACTTAACCTAAATCTCTATTCTGAACGAGTTTAAATATGTTCCTAGCAATTAAAGCGTTGATTCCATTCCACCAGTCCCTTAACGTAAAATTTATTCAGAAATCATTAAATTGATATAAGGTAAAGTAAAACGGCATTAAAAGTGTTATAATTAAAATATTAAATGACATTCCACATATCCTACAAAATAATTCTTTATTCTAAATGAAATTACAACTATTGTAAAACAACTGAATGCTAATGGCACACCACTTATCCCTGGACGCAATTCTTTGTTCTAAAATGAATTTGAAACTGCTATAAATCAATTAATACTTTTGGCATTCCACAACTCCCTTAAAACAAATCTATGTACTAAAACATAATTGAAACTATTATAACCAATAAATAAAAACTGCCACTTGCCATTCACATGATCTTTGATGTAAGGATCCATTCTAAAAAAACTTAAAACTGTGATAGAGCAATTAAGTCTCCTAACATACATTCACTTCCAACATAACTATTTTCCTTACGTTCTCTGTCAAGAAACATCAATACCATTAATTATAACCACTCCCATAATCATTGTTTCCCTGGAATAATAAATTACAAATAAATATTCTGTCAGATACAAGTAGAACATTGGGTCATTCCATGGAAAGGAAGAGAAGGAAGAACCCATTCATTGAGGCAACAATAATGGACATAAAAAAAAAAACAAGTCTCCACTTGTTTAAACAAATTCCAGACAATAATTTTGTAACAACCCCGTCGTTACGACTACAAACGAAGCAACAATGCAATATATATATATATTTTCTTTTTAATAGGATGAAAAAAAGATTACAGCTAGACAACACACCTAACAGTGAGCACCGCACCCGCTCAATAGGAAAAATACATATATTACTCCATGCACTAGCACAAGAGCTATTGGGTGAAACATGTGTAAAACAACAAGGAGAAACGACTACCCGCCCGATGCAAACAATACCATGCCTATAAGATAAGGGACAAAATCCCCCTCCCGACACATTGGCCTTGACGACCACTGAATAGAGCCTTAGGGCGCATGAACCGAACACATCAATGCGTTCAGCCCATGTGCCAAAAGCAAACTTACAACACTCAACAACACTCACATGGAAGGCACTGACTCCGGCAAACTTATCATTCACTGCTATCCAATAGTGCACGCCATGATCCCCTCATCAAGAATCATGTTGTCCCCAGGTCGTAGACGTGGTGATAACCCTAGCGCTACCTAACCTATATAGAACAAGGACTCAAGATAAATCTGACTCGCTAAGGGCCGAAATAACTGTCAGGAAGACTACTTTTATGCCCCCAAGCAACGGGTAGACAAGATGCATGAAGATGTCGCTCAACAAATGCGCAATCCAATAAATGGCTCGACGACATCCAAGAATCCCTATGTTTAAGTAAGAGGTCTAGTCATGAAGGGTGAACTATTGTAATGCTACTAAAGACATAAACGTTATCAAGTGTGAACTAAAAAAGAACTCAAAAAATCAATATAATTTCCCACACGGTACGTGTCTATTAAATTAAGTTCACTACTTATCATTTAAAATCGATCTTACACAGGTTCATTATATAAACAAAAATGTTTTCCTAATTGACAAGTCCTAAATAATCAATAACACAATTCACATTTAACAATTTAACCATACCTAATGATATTAACTATATCAAATGTACATCGTTATTAATGTAACACTATTAATCAACCTCCTTATATCACAGGTTATATCACTAACAAAAATATTACCTACATCATGTTGTCCATCATATATAAATTTGTTGGCAATTAATTTTCATTTGTTGTCTAATTTATATAAGTGGTTGTTGTCAATAAATGAGTTCCATTTCAATGCAATTGTAATGTCATTTTAATGTTGTTATGTAGTTATAAATAAAATCCATTTCTATGCTATTCATGCAACTTTAATGTTATCTTACTCTTGTAACTAAATGTCATGTCAAGCTATTCAACGCAAATTGAGGTCATTTGTTGTTTATGATTAATCGTCACTCTGATGCTATTCAAAGAAATTAAAGATTTGTTATTGTTCGTAAATAGTGTCAAGTCAAGTTATTCTATGCACAAATTAATGCTAAATGTGGTTATATAATAGAGTTGACTTCTTGCTCTCATGAATTAATGGAAAGGTTGTTAACAAAATATAATTATTATATTGTTTACTTTTAATAGAGTCTACCCATCGCTATCATGATAGTAATTAAAGTGCAAAACTAAAGTCAAAATCACAATAGGGAACCCTATAAATAAAATACCCAAATCACAATACTCCAAATTGCAATACCTGACTAGTAATTAAATACTCAAATCACCATACTTAGTAATTAAATAATCAAATCGCAACACTCAACCATAGCCACCTAATTCGCTCACAATAGTAAGTAAAATCGCAATATTAATTAAAAGTACTGATGTTACACCACAATCACCAATTCGCTTCCATAGATAGCACCATTAAAACTGCAATACAAATTTATAGACACCTAATTCAATGCCAGAAGGAAAAATAAAGAAGTTTCTAGCCTTGGGGGTTCATCAATGAAAACGGAGCTAGCTCATGAGGGATTAAGGAAGATGCAGGGTAATAACTTCGCCCTTAAATCTGACTCAAAGCTGCTGGGAAATCCCATTCCAATATTTTAAATCAAAATGAATTACTAAGGCTGAGAGGTTAAATAAAATGTAGTCCAAGCAGAGGGGCAATTCACCAGGTAAACCGACAACAATTGTGGTTTAATAAAAAATGGAAAAATTGCCAAAGCAAACTATCCAGCAATGAAGATGCCTTCAATAAAAAAAAAGGTAGAGCAAGATGTTCGGCATTAAAAACATATTCAATATGAAAAAAAATAACGCAGGGAAATAATTAGGCAATGGTCATGCATTTAATATAAAAATCACAGAGCATTATATCCATCAATCAAAAGAAATCCGCTTCCATTCGAGCTCAAATTTGTTGTCAAATGACATTCGGACACCAACTTTCAATGAAGAATTTCATTGTCATCCAAGGCACAAATTCGTTGTAAAACGAAACCATAAGGATATATAAAAATGCCTAGAGGAAGTGTGGTTGAAATAAAGGCAATGGAATACCATAAAAAGGGTAATTGATGTGAAATGAAAACTGAAATTTCCATGCAGATTCACTGCCAATCCATTAAGCAACTACCAGAAAATTTTTGTTGTGTAACTGAAAGAAACACATGCATTGTATAAAATTGCAAATATATCTAAAACTAGCGGCCCTATCATAATACGGAGTGTAGACATATCAACAATTGTAGGCATATTAAATTAGTTATCGATGATAAGGCAACCTTAAGAAAAAATTATTGTTCACTGTAAACCATGTGTTTTTTCAATAAAGATATCAATCCACACGCAAACAATCCAAAATGCAGAGATTAGGCCTTCAACTTAGAGGTTATCAATCAAGGAAAAACAATGATAATCTTTCAAGGAGACAAAAGGGTTTTAGATTTTAAGAAATCAAACGCACAGGTACTCGATCGCCAAAATGTGAAATGACCATCAATCAACCAAGGACAATCAACAGGGGTAGATGACTCGAAAAACACATTCTTTTCTCATCATCCAAGCACATAAAAGTAGGGCATTAGGATCTATAGGTCTATTAACACTGAAGTGACGACCATCGATCTCGCTCCTGTCCGACTGCTCAAGCGTGCACTGATGAGATAGGGATGAGGGCGAAGTAAAAAGTGCAAAATCAACACAAATCAATAAAACCATGGGATGCTCACTGCATTTAGGGACTTCTTTCCAAGGGAGTCAAGTCAACAACAAGCTTAAGGCTATGGGGAAATTAAGTTATGAATTAAAATGCTAATTCAAACATTTTCTTTACCCAATTAAAAATACAGAATTGAAATCCTGAGGTATAATAAGAAGCTACCATGCAAAATCAAAGTAAGCGTACCATAATCCAAATCGTCTAGTCTGAGTCGTTGTCTTGCGTGCTCCATGAAACTTCGGCTTGCCGACCGATAAGACTTCACTAGTATCTCCCATCCAATGCTAGGGGTACCCTTCTTTCCCCATATCCCCCCGAGGTGTAAAAGGGCCATGCACACTGAAAAAGATAACAACTAACTCCCATCTTGCCTCGCAATACTGAGATACCACTCCTCTCCAAGATGGGTATCCCAACTCCCACAAGTTAAGTTAGCCAAGTCTAAATTTCTATAGCATAATGTTACGCATCACAGAAAATCCCCATCCTCCTCCTCCTCCCTCCTTTATATAGATTTTCTAATTCATTTACTTTCCCAAACTCCCATTTAATTTATTGTTTAATAATTTATTTTGTAAAAACCTCCCCGTACATGTGTCACCCATCCCCTTCATTGCACCAGAAATTAATTTAATTAATTGATTAATTACTCTTATTTCCCTCACCCACCTAAAAGCATTCCTAGAATCGCTCCTAGGTGTCCCCATATTCCCTTACACATTTTAATGACTTACCCCCTTACTAATTTACTAGTTGAGTTTAATTTACAAAGTTATTAAATGCTAGATACCTTACTAAGCTAGTCTTTCTTCTTTTTCCTTGTGTTTCCCCTTTCTTTTTATGTTTCCCGCTTTTTCCTGGTTTCCTAATTCTTTTAAATTCCCCCCTTTCCTTTTTAATTAATAAATTTTTAATTAACATAAGTAACAAAAAAAATATTTTCCTTTTTTCCCCCTTTTTAAATTTTATCTCCCAAAAGATTTTTTTATAAATTAATTGAGTTTCTTACCCCCTTCTCGTCACGTGATTAATGATGATTATCATTATCATTTTTTTATTTTTATTTTTATTTTTATATAAATATACATATTTGTTTATCACAAGTATCACTTAGACCTAGACGTTATTTTCCTAGGCTGGGTGACATTTTATTAGGGAAATTGTTTTAAATATTTCTCATCACGTTATTCATTCTAAGGCCATATAGGTTTATTAATTTATTATTTAACAATGTGATGTGCCCTTCAGGACACACTAGGTGCTCCAAGGGTTCCCCTCACCTCATTTTGTTTCCCTTGTACAACATGCCCTTCAGGACGCACTTTGTGCTACAAGGGTGCCACTCATCTCTTAACTGACTGGGTAGACGTAAAAAACCCCCGGAGTCAATACTCTGTCAGGTGATCTTGTGGGAGACTGAGGGTATCTATGGAATAAGGCCCCTGACTTATTGCAGACCCCTTAGTATCATCGTGAGCGACTATTGCATTCTTCCCTCACGACATCATGGTTCTTCTCTAACTAGGTAACCATTAACCTATAGTTCGAGCCACAATGGGAGTGCTAGTAGGTTGTGGTAATGTTTTCGTCCACACCTCTCCCTCAACATCTCTGGTAGTCATGCGTGACCCCTCTACTCCACATGTGATTCTGGTTGGGAAGCTATCGTCAACCTGCATCACCAACGAAGCATGTCAGAAATGATATGCATAATCATATCATCTAATCAGATGCACAAATGGCATATATACAAAAATCAAACCCCCATTGTCCACTCCCTAACTTGGTCTAGAGTCCAAGGGGTTTCATTGATGCCTCTACATCCTCGAGGTCTAAAATCCTAGACACTCAAAAAATCCAAGTCAATAGCACCTGTCTATGTCAATACAGCAAAATCACATGTCACCAATCCATAATGTCCCATAATCATAATCAAATGTCCAATAATATAATAATATAGATCACTTGCAAGCAAGTGTCCTCAAAGAATAATTTTTCCTAGTGCGTGCAAGAGCGGGATCTTACATACACCTCCTCTTGGTCTAAACTTTGTCTTGAAGTTTCACAGTATATAGGTGCCAAAGTAATGTGTATCACAATATCATAATTATATATATCAAACAAAAATGGAAACTATTGGTGCATATCATATGCGTCCTCCTAGGTCGCTGAGTGTGGACTATAGTTGTCCCACTAGACCTTGACCTAATCTATTGTTCGACACCGTAGCTATCGAATACGATGATCCAGAATGCGTATCAGCTCAACCATGAGTGCCTCGTCATCCAATACCTACAAGGAAATCATGTCAATAATATGCGTAGGGTCACTAATATAAACTATCAAAACAGATACATGAAAAACAACGTGCATATGCCTCAAAGAATAAGGAAAGGATAGTCAATAGGCCATGGGCCCCTTCCTCTCCACAATCTCGAAAGGTCCCATGAACCTAGTAGAGAGTTTATCTCCATTTATAAACTTGATTGAACTCTTATGCAGTTTTACCCACAAGAAGACTCGATCGTCAACTTTGTAAATATGGTCGACACAGTGCACATCGACATAGCTCTTATGTTGATCCTGCACTTCTTTAATCCTTTGTCTTATTGTTTTCATTTGATCTTCCATTTCTTGGATCGCTTATGGTCCCACCAGGACCCTATCCTCAAGTTGATCCCAACTCAAAGGCATTTGACATGGTCACCCATAAAGGAACTGGAAAGGTGCCATCTTAATGGTTCTTTGGTAACTGTTGTGATAAGCGAATTCCACAAGTGGCAAGAATTCTTCCCGACGCTTTTCTTGGTCCATCACGTAAAAGATAAACATGGCCTCCAAGGTATGGTTCATTCGTTTGGTCTACCTGTCTTTCTTCGAGTGATACACAATATGAAAGTTAAGGTGGGTTCCCAAGGCCTCTTGGAAATTGGTCCAAAATCATCCAGTAAACACCGATCCTCGATCGGATATAATTCTCTTAGGAATTCCATGTAGCCTCACAATCTCACTGATGAAAACTCTACCTATGTCAGGTGTCTGATACATCGTACATATAGGAATAAAATGAGAACTCTGCATTAGAGTGTCTACTACTATGAAAATTGAGTCATGTCTCCTTACCGTCAGTGGAAATACAACAATAAAATCCATCGAAATAACCTCTCATTTCAATTCTAGAATAGCATGCGGTTGTAGTAATGTTTCTCAATGTCTATGTTCGGCCTTTATCTGCTGACATTCTAGAAATCTGGCCACATGGTTGACTATGTTTGCCTTCATTCCTTTCTAGAAGAATAAGGGTTTAAGGTGCACCCTCATCTTCGCGACTCCTGGGTGACTCATGTATAGTACTCTATGAGCCTTGTTTAGGATCAAGCTCCTCAAATTTTCATTCGGTGGTACACAAATCCATTTTTAAAACCTCAATAATCCATCATTGTCAAATGTAAATCCTTCAAATCTTGGTACCATCATTGTGTTTTGTCCAATAAAATCCTCAACCTCTTTGTACTAGTCATCGTCATATTGTAAAGTTAGAATATCTTCATGTATATTCATCTGAAGAGGAAACATCGAAAATATGTGTGGTCTTCGACTCAATGCATCTGCCACTTGGTTCACTGTTCCTTTTATGTAAGCAATCTTGAAATCGCACTTCCTAGAAGTTCCGACCAATGCCCTTGTTGTGCGTTCAAGTCTCTTTGTGTAAAGATTTGTTGTAGTCCACATTGGTCCATATTTAGTTCAAATTTTCATCCAGGTAGGTAGTGTCTCCAAATATTCAAGGAAAAAACAATGGCTAACAGCTCCAAATCATGTGTCGTATAGTTCTCCTCATGCCTTCTCAATTTATTTGAGATGTAGGCGATCACTCGATCGTATTGCATCAAGACTCTGGCTAAGCCTTCCTTGGATGTGTCAATTTATACCAATAATTTCATGTCGATGTTAGGGACCTTTAGTATCGGTGTCGTTGTCAACAACTCCTTGAGACTTCAAAAATATTCCACGCATTTCTTGGTCCAAACAAACTTCTTATTCTTCTTATGAAACTTCGTGATCGGATTTGCTATCTTCGAAAATCCCTCGACGAACCATCGATAATATCCTGCTAAACACATGAAGCTATGCACTTCTAGGACATTCATCGGCATAGGCCATTCCATAATAGCCTCAACCTTTGTTAGATCCAGGATGGTACCTTCGTCAGAGATGAAATTCCCTAAGTAGTGAACCTTAGATTGATAAAATGAGCATTTGGAAAACTTCACATACAATTTGTTCTCTCGCAGACACTATAGTACCAAGCACAAGTGCTTTTCATGCTCCTTCGTTGTCTAAGAGTAAATCAAAATATCATCAATGAATACTTGGAGGAACTTGTCTAAGTATTCATGGAACACCTCGTTCATAAAACTCATAAATACCCCTAGGGAGTTTGTCAGTAAAAACAATAAAATAATAAACTCATAATGACCAAACCTCATTTTAAAGGTGGTCTTAGGGATGTCATCCTCCTTGATCTGTAACTAGTGATACCCTGATCGCAAGTTGATCTTTGAGAACACCGTAGCACCCTTCATCTAATCTAAAAAATCATCAATCCTCGACAACAGATATTGATTCTTGATAATTTCCTTGTTCAATTGATTATAGTCAATGCAGATCCTCCACAACCCATCCTTCTTTTGTATGAAAATAATAGGCACACCCCATAGTGACACACATGGACATATCAGTCCTAGGTACATCAATTCTTTCAGTTGCACTCTCAACTCCTATAACTATGGGGTCATCATCCGATAAGGCGTTCTAGCTATCGGTTGAGTCCCCGGTTTTAGGTCTATGGTAAAATCCAATTCCCTTTCTAGAGATATCCTAAGTAACTCCTTTGAGAATACATCCACAAATTCTCTCACCACAAGAAGGTGTTCTAGACCTTTCTCTACTCCCTTCTCGTTTAACGCAAGGATCGCATAAATCTTACATCACTTTCATATTCTATTCTATAGCTACAATGAAGAGATGAACCTCAAGTAAAATCCCTGGTGCCATCCTACAATCATGCATCTTTTTCCCTCATCATCAACCAAGCTCAACCATTTCATATTATAGTTGAGTATTATCTCATGTCATTCCAACAAGTCCATGCCGATCACAACATCATGAGATCCTAATATCATGACGTACAGGTTGGCCCTAGTGAAAAAATCTCCTAGGTTAAGGGTACAACCTATAAAATTTCCTCCAACATTATGTTTGGCTTCCGAAGCCATCTGTATGAAGCTAAACTCATCCTGTTCGACTTCCTTTACCTTGATCCTTTTTAGCACTGCACCAAAAATGAAACTCCCGGTAGCACTGGGATTTATCAAAATACTAAGGGTCTAGTCAATGATGGTACCTAACGTCTCGAACATAGTCAACTAGTGCTCTACCTGGCAGTTAGTCACCATTGAATGAATCTGATGGGCTTTTCCCAAATCTCTCATGGTAGTGGGTCTAGCTAATCTAGATGCTCTAGTCCTCTCCATTGGGAAGTTGTGCTTGTAGTGTGGCTCCCCACATGTCCACCACCACTTCTTCAGTCCAGTACTCTTGGTACCCGAAGTAGAAGCTAACGACCAATTGGCCTCGAATCCTAGTTTGTTCTGTTGAACATGCCTAAACTGTTGCGGCTATGATCAACGTTGTTGCTGATGTGGTGGTCCTTGGTAAGGATTCTAGTATTGAGGCGCTTGTCATCTAGGTGTAGTTAAAGTGGATCCCCTTTGGAAGCCATGATATCTAGGCATATATGTGGCTGGTGTATGACATTTTTGCGCACCAAATGACGCCTGCCCTTTTGATCTCACTGGATTCCTGCTCTGAGCCTTACTAATAAGCTCCTCCTCTGCTATGAGGATATTCTGGATGACATGATGCAAGGTCTGAGGAATCAAAATCCTAACCTTTGCATGCATGTTGCCATTAAGAATGAACATGAAATTGTTGACCTTAAGTTTCTTAGTATTAAGATGTAGAGAATACCAAAGCAACTCCATAAAATGGTCCTTGTACTCGGCCATCATACAATCGTTATGTCATAAGGCATTGAACTCATTGAGCTGACGCTCAATTAATTCCTCTGATAGGTACCTCTCTTGGAACTGTTCCTCAAACAATTCCCATGGCATGTCTTCGATGGTCATGTTCAATTGTTTCAAGAGCATCTTCCACCATAGAAGAGTGCTCAACTTTAGTTAAAAGACTGCCATGCAAACCTTCATGTTGGAGGTATAATCACGAAGTGCAAAGCACATCGCCATTTTATCCAACCATGCCTCGGCGGCTACGTCATCTGGGGCACCAAAGAAATCAATAAATTTGACCTTCTCGAGTTCGCGGTGAATGATACGAGCACCAAATGGAGTGTGAGGTGGATCCTCAGGGGGAGCCAAGGCCCTAGCCTCATATCTATCTAAATGGCTGATCAGTACCTCAAACATGTGCTGAAAAGACCTCATCAGCCCAACCACATCATCCACCACTATCTACTCCTGCCCAACAACATGTTCATCTCCCTGGGGGTTATACCCCTCAGTTGTGGATGTTGTTGGAGGCATCATGCCTCCTCCCCTAACACCTTGTCGTTTGCCTCTGCGATGTCCTCTAACTATTATTTCCTGCATGAATACAATTCAAATTAATTAGCAACATTACAATCCAATAGCATGTCAATGAACAATGTAGTGATCCCAAGTCGCGATTTGAACCTTCTCTAATACCATCTGTAACAACCTCGTTGTTACGACTACCAGTGAAGCAATAGTGCAATTTTTCTTTTTTTTTCTTTTTAACAAGATGACAAAATGATTACATCTAGACAACACACCTGATGGCCAGCACCACATCCGCTAAACATGCAATAGACATCTATGACTCAATGCACTAGCACAAGATCAACTGGGCAAAACATGTGTAAAACAACAAGGAGAAATGACTACCTACCCGATGCAAACAAGAGAATGCCTACAAGCGAAGGGACAACATCCCCCTCTTGACAAATTGACCTTGATGGCCAATTACTAGTCCCTCAAGACGCGTGAACCAAATGCATGAAGTTGTTCAACCCATGCACCAAAAGAAAACTTACAATGCTCAACAACACTCACACGGAAGGAACCAACTCCGACCAAGTTATCATTCGCTTCTATCCAATAGGGAACGTCATGATCCCCTCATCAGGAATCATGTCGTCCCTAGGTGGTAGACGTAGTGATAACCCTGGCGCTACCTAACCTATCTGGACCAAGGACTCAAGATAAATTTGACTCGCTAAGGGTAAAAATAACTGATAGGAAGACCATGCCTACGTCCCCAAGAAATGAGTAGACAATATGCATGAATGCATCGCTCAACAAATGTGCAATCCAATAAATGGCTTGACAACATCCAAGAATCCCTAAAGTTAAGTAAGAGGTCTAGGCATGAAGGGTAAACTATTGGAATGTTACTAAAGACATAAATTTTATCAAGTGTGAACTAAAATAGAACTCAACAAATAAACATGCTTTCCCGCACGGTACGTTTCTATTAAATTAAGTGCACTACTCATCATTTAAAAGTGATCTTAGGCAGGTTCATTATCTAAATGACAATGTTGTCCTAATTGACAAGTCCTAAATAATCAATAACACAATTATCATTTAACAATTTAACCGCACTTAACGATATTAACTATATCAAATGTATGTATCGTTATTAATGTAACACTATTAATCAACCTCCTTATATCACACGTTATATCACTAACAACAATATTACTTACATCATGATGTCCATCATATATAAATCTGTTGGCGATTAATTTGCAATTGTTGTCTAATTTATATAAGTGGTTGTTGTCAATAAATGAGTTCCATTTCAATGCAATTGTAATGCCATTTTAATGCTATTATGCGGTTATAAATAAAATCCATTTATACGCTATTCATGCAACTTTAATGCTATCTTATTATTGTAACTAAATGTCATGTCAAGCTATTCAATGCAAATTGAGGTTATTTTTTGTTTATGATTAATTTCCACTTTGATGCTATTCAAAGAAATTAAAGCTTTCTTGTTGTTCGTAAATAGTGTCAAGTTAGTCAATGCACAAATTGATGTTAAATGTAGTTATATAATAGAGTCGACTTATTTCTATCAGGAATTAATGGAAAGGATGTTAAAGAAATAAAATTATTATATTTCTTCCTTTTAATAGAGTCTACTTGCTCGTTGTCACAGTAGTAACTAAATTGCAAAACTCAAGTCAAAATTGCAATACACAACCCAGTAAATAAAATACTAAAATCACAATACTCCAACTCCAAATACCCGACCAATAATTAAATATGCAAATCGCCATACCCATTAATTAAATAATCAAATCGCAACACTCAACCACAACCACGTAATTCGCTGACAATAGTAAGTAAAATCGCAATAGTAATTAAAAGTAGTGTTGTTACACCACAGTTACCAATTCCCTACCATAGATAGCACCATTAAAAATGCAATACAAATTTACAGACACTTAATTAGTTTCCAGAAGGAAAAATAAATAATTTGTTGGCATTGGGGATTCATCAACGAAAACAAAGGTAGCACGTGAGGGAGTAAGGAAGACGTAGGGTGATAACTTCACCATTAAATCCGACTAAAAGCTGCTGGAAAATCACATTCCAATAGTTGAAATCAAAATGCATTACTAAGGCTGAGAGGTTAAACAAATTGCAGTTCAAGCAGAGGGGCAATTCGCCAGGTAAATAGACAACGATTGCGGTTTAATAAAAAATGGCAAAATCTCTAGAGAAAACTATCCAGCAATGAAGACGCATTCAATAAAAAAAACACAGAGAAAGATGTCCAGCATTAAAAACACATTCAATATGAAAAAAAATGTAGTGCAATAGTTTGGCAATGGTCACGCCTTCAATATAAAAATCGTAGAGCATTATATCCATCAATCAAAATAAATCCGCTGTCATTCAAGCCCAAATTTGTTGTCAAACGACATATGGACACCATCTTTCAATGAAGAATTCCACTTCCATCCAGGGCACAAATTCACTATAAAACCCAGCCGTAAGGATATGTAAAAACACCTAGAGGATGTGTGGTTGAAATAAAGGCAATGGAGACCATAAAAAGGGTAATTGATGTGAAATGAAAACTGAAATTTGCATGTAGATCCACTGCCAATCCATCAAGCAACTACTAGAAAAAGTTTCCTGTGTAACTAAAAGAAACACAGGCATTGTATAAAATTGCAAATATATATAGAACTAGCAGCCCTATCATAAGAAGGAGTGTAGACATATCAACAATTGTAGGCATATAAAATTTGCTATCCATGATAAGGCAACCTTAAGAATAAATAGTTGTCCACTGTAAACCACGTGATTGTTCAATAAAGCTATGAATCCACACACAAACATTCCAAAATGCAGATACTGGGCCCTCAACTTAGAGGTTATCGATCAAGGAAAAACAATGATAATCTTTCAAGGAAACACAAGGGTTTCAGAGTTTAAGAAGTCAGACATAGAGGTACTCAATTGCAAGAATGTGCAATGACCATCAATCAACCAAGCACAATCCATAGGGGTAGATGACTTGACAAACACATCCTTCAATCATCATCCATGCACAGAAAAGAAGGGAATTAGGATCTATAGGTCTATTAACACCGAAGTGACAACTGCAGATCTGGCTCTTGGTCGACTGCTCAAGTGTGGACTGATGAGCTAGGGATGAGGGTGAAGTAAAAAGTGAAAACTCAACACAAATAAATAAAACCATGGGATGATCAGTTCATTTAGGGATTGATTGCCAAAGGAGTCAAGTCAACAATGAGCTTAAGGCTAGGGGTAAATTAAGTTATCAATTAAAATTCTAAGTCAAACATTTTCTTTACCCAATTAAAAATATTGAATTGAAAGCATGAGGTATAATAATAATCTTCCATGTAGAATCAAAATAAGCGTAACATAGACCAATTCATCTAGTCTAAGTCATTGTCATGCGCTCTTTGTGCATCTCCCTCTTCCTAACCGATGAGACTTCACCGGTACCTCCTAGCCAATGCTAGGGGAGATATTCTTCCCCCCTTAGGCCCCCGAGCTGCAAAGGTTCCACACACACTAAAACATAGAACAACTAGCTCCCAACTCACCTTGTAAGGCCGAGTTACCACTCCTCACCGAGTTGGGTATCCAACTCCCAAAAGTTAAGTCAACCAAGTCTAAATTTCTGCAGCGTAACGTTACACATCACAAAACAACCCCATCATCCTCCTCCTCCCTCCTTTATATAGAGTTTCTAAGTCATTTAATTTCCCAAATTGAGATTTAATTTATTTTTTAATAATTTAATTCGTAAAAATCCTCCCTGTAAATGTGTCACCCATCCCATTCATTTCACCATAAATTAAATTCATTAATTAATTAGTTACTCTTATTTCCCTCACCCACCTAAAATCATTCCTATAATTGCTCCTAGGTGTCCCCATATTCCCTTACACATTTTAATGACTTACCCCCTTACTAATTTACTAGTTGAGTTTAATTCAAAAAGTTCTTAAATGCTAGATACCTTCTTTTTTTTTAAGTAATACAGAGATAGTCATGCTGTAATTACTAGACTGCCCCAACAGAGGGGAAACCAGTCCAGTTAGCAGAGTAGTTAGCATAAGTAAAAAGATAAACTAAGAAGAAAAAAGTCCTAGACAGTCTGGTCATCAATTGAAACTAAAAACAACTAACAAGATCTGATATAACACTAAAGGCCTAGACATCTGGCATATAACCTGGCCAGGTGACGTGGAAGTCCTCGGTCCAAGGTTCCTCCTCGACATATGTCACCTAGTCCGCCCATTGCACCTTGAACTTCTCTTTTCTCTCGGTTCCCTCGACATCTTTCATGGTATCCTGCATCGGTCGCTCTGCTGAGTTCACCTCCACATCCATGGTCTCGTGCTCGGTCTATTCCATCCCGAACTCTGTTGAGCACTACTTCGTGATGTTTCCACCATCGGTAGCTGCACAGGGTTCCTGCATTGAAGTCGCTCCTGTCGGGTCCAAGTGGTAAGCCTCGTGCATGGAGGAGAGAAGCTAAAGAAGGACCTCAACCTTTTCATCTGTGGTTTGCAGGTGAGATTGAAGGTCCTCCATCCCCTGGCGGAGTTCAAAGACCAAGCTGTAAAGAATGGCCAGGCTTTCTTTAAGCTTCTCGCCATTGAAGGAGTTAGAGGATCGATGTCCAGTGTTCCCAGGCTTACGCAGAGGAAGAGGCTCACCTCCTAAGTTCCTTAGAGAGTCCAAGACTGGTATAAGGGCTGGCTCAGCCATAGGCGGGGTGAGAAGGAGACACGAGGGGGAGCTCAGCATCCGGGGGATGATTGCTAGATAGTTGAACTGTGTAACCGACAGAGTGGGAGAGGGAGTAATGTAAGGCTCAGGCTGGAGGGGAGGGGAAGAGAAGATGGAGGGTGAGTCGGGAGGCGAGACTGAAGGCCGACGGAGTTTCCAAGGAGAACCCCTCTGCGACCTCCCCCTTGGTAGCGACATAATGTTCTTCTTATAGCTGGCTGCAGAGACAAGGTGCACCAGGCAGAGGCAGAAGGCCTGGAGGCGAATAGGAGCTACAATGAGCTGAATCATTCTAGCAGGATCAAGCCATGGTAGCAAAGGGAGGATCCCTTCAGACCGCAAGCAGAGACGAGGAACACACAACACTAGCCGAGCCATGTGAAGACGCACATAAAGAGAGGGAGACTGCATTAATGCACATTGACGTCATATTGAGAGTGAGTTAGTGCTGGAGGAGGGTGGCGGGCGATGGCACGATCCCGTCACATGGCTCCATGCCCTGGTGGTTGGTGCCTGCCTCCATTGTATTCCATGTGTGTCGCACTAACACCCCATTCGTGGGAGCATCCACCGTCCCAGCTTTTCGGACACAATGCTAGAGAATCGAGTGATCAGGTTCCAGGGTTGAGTTTCATAAGAGTTCCGACCCACTCCAGTTGGTGCCCAGATTAGCCAGTTCATCCGCAACTTGATTCACCTTCCTCCTGATGTGGGTAGGAATGATAGCCATATTTGGTCGTAGTAAATTGACAATGATCTGTAGCCCATGTAAAAGTTTCCATCTAGGCGATATTTTGTTTGGGTTGGATCCATTTAAAATTCTCCACGGCAAGTTGATGATGATTTGAGAATCCCCCTCAACGATTAACTTGGTGAAATCATTTTTGATGTCTATTTTCAGTCCCTTGATAAGACCCTAGAGTTCTACTGCATTGTTCTTGGAATGACCAATGGAGCCTACTCTTATGAGAAGGATGTGCCCATGATGGTCACAGAAGACTATTCCGAAGCCTGCAGCACCTGGATTGCTCTTAGAGGCTCCGTCAAAATTGAGCTTGATGAAATCCTCTGGGGGAGCAGACCAAAAGTAGGGGCTGCTAGAGGGGGGGGTCAGAGGAGAGGAGGGGAGAGCTGGAGGGGAAGGGAGTGGAGTCTAATGCTAAAGGATGGGGAGTTCAGAGGGAATGTTGGTCAAGTCTGTGTTGGTCCAATTCTGAAGGTGGAGAGTTTCCAAGATGTCACGATAGCATTGATGCTAGCACTGTTTCCATGGGAGGGAGAAACTTCTGAAGAGTCTTCTGTTAATTTATTTCCAAGTTTTCCAAAGGATAAATCCTGGTAGAATTTTCCAAATATGATTGAGAAGGGGGGAGTGGAAAGCCTAGTCCCTCTAGTTCGTAATGGTTTCGAGGAAGCTGTCTCTGTGGCGGTCCGAGGTGTGCATGATAAGCACCGCTTGATCCCAGATTTGAGCAGTGTAATGGCAAGAACTAAAGATATGGTTCATGGTTTCCTCTGCCTCTCCATAAAGTATGCATAAAGAGGGCCCAACAAAGCCTCTTTTCAAGCGGTTATCCGAGGTTAGGATGCTTGAATGGGTGACAAGCCATAGGAAAAGGTGATTTTTGGCCAGTGTTTAAGACTCCAGAGTTTGCGCCAAACTTTTGTATTAGGAAGGGGGTCTAATTGAGTTTTGAGCTGGTACGCTTCCCGCATGTTGAAGGTGCCCTGTGGCTTGTATTCCCACCGCAGGATATTCTCCCCTACAATTTTTTGAATTTTTTGTTTGGCCATCTCTTCTTGCCAAGGTGCCAGATCCACATGCGCCTCCAGATTAATGCATTCCTTGTCCAAGTGCCAACAGTGCCAGGTGTCTCCCAGGGGATTTTCCTTCCAATAGTCAGCTACTTTTGTTAGGCCTGCCTATAGAGATTGGGTGCAGATGTTGGGGGCCCAGTCCTCAGTGCCCAGAACTGGCCATTGTAACCAGGAGTCTTGCCAGAAAAGAGCAGTCTCTCTATTTATGAATTCCCAGAAGGCATGTCGATTCACCAGTTGTCTATTCTGCTTGGACACTATCCAAATTAACGAGCCCATGTTGTCCCCATTCCAACGAATTGGGTTCTTCTCTGCCACATTTGGAGCATATTTCTGCCTCCAGAGTCTGGCCCAGAGATCCTTAGGGATTTTTAACCATCGCCACCAAATTTTGGTCCTTAGAATCTTGTTCATTATATAGGGATCCCATAATCCCAATCCTCCTTGCTCCTTGGGCCGACAAAGTTTATCCCAACTAACTAACGTTATTTTCTTCCCTGTGTTGAGGCCTTGCCAAATGAAGTTTCTTTGTAGGCTTTTAATAGTTGTGAGGATTAATTTTGGGGTGGCCAACGCGGAAAAGGAATAAATCGGAAAGGCCTGAAGAACAACCTTGAGGAGAGTAAGACGACTGGGAAGGCTTAAGGTAAATGCTAGATACCTTACTAAGTTAGTCTTTCTTCTTTTTCCTTTTGTTTCCACTTTCTTTTTATGTTTCCTTCTTTTTCCTAATTTCCTAATTCTTTTAAATTTCCCTCTTTCCCTTTTCATTTAAAACTCAAATTGGCAAGTGTACAATATTACCATTTTCACCTTTTCCTTTTAAATTAATAAATTTTTAATTAGCATAAGTAACAAAACAATTATTTCCCCTTTTTCCCCCTTTTTAAATTTTATCTCCCAAAAGATTTTTTTATAAATTAATTGAATTGATTACCCCCTTCTCGTCACATGATTAATTATGATTATGATTCTTAATTATTTATTAAATTATTATTTTTATATAAATATACATATTTTTTTATCACCAGTTTCACTTAGACCTAGACATTATTTTCCTAGGCTGGGCGACATTTTATTACGGAAATTGTTTTAAATATTTCTCATCACATTATTCATTCTAAGGCCATATAGGTTTATTCTTTTATTATTTAACAACATGACGTTCCCTTCATGATGCACTAGGTTCTCCAAGGGTGTCACTCACCTCTTTCAGTTTCCCTTGTGCGACGTGCCCTTCAGGATACACTCCATGCTCCAAGGGTGCCACTCGCCTCTTCACCGACTTGGTAGACATAAAAAACCTCTAGAGTCAATACTTCGTCAGGTGATATTCTGGGAGAGTAATGGCCTCTAAGGAATAAGGCCCCAACATTATTGTGCACCCCTTAGAATCATCATGAGCGACTGCCGCAGTCTTCCCTCACATCATTGTGGGTCTTCTTGAACTAGGTAATCGTTAAACTACAGTTTGAGCCACAATGGGAGTGCTAGTAGGTTGTGGTAGGGTTGTTGTCCACACCTCTCTCTCAACGTATCTTTTTGTCATGCATGACCCCTCTACTCCACATGTGAGTTTGGTCGGCAAGCTATTGCTAGCCTGCATCACCAACTAATCATGTCAAAAATAATATCCATAATCATATCATCTAATCAGATGCACAAATTTCATATATACAACAATCAAACTCCCATTGTCCACTCTCTGATTCGGTCTGGAGTCCAAGGGGTTTCATCGATGCCTTTGCATCCTCGAGGTCCAAAATCTCGAACACTCAGGAAAACCAAGTCAATAGCGCTTTTCTATGTCAATACAACAAAATAACATGTCATCAATCCATAACACCTCATAATCATAATCAAATGTCCAATAGTATAATAATATGGATCACTTGCAAGCAAGTGTCCTCAAAGAATAAGTTCTCTTAGTGTGTGCAATAGTGGGATGTTACAAATTCCAAAAAGAAAAACAATACACAGTCCAATAAATTGAATCCCCATCACTCAATCCATTTTTATAAGGTTCTAGCCATGAAAAATTTAAGACAAATGGAAGCGATGTGAGTGGGAATGCAAGGGAATCCATAATGAAGGTGAACCATTAAAAAAAATTGAAATCACAATACTTAAAAAGGGATTATCAAAAAAAAAACAGGTGAAATTATTGGGTCATGTGTTCATTTCTCAATTAATTCAAAGCCAAGCGTCCAAGCCAAGAACAAACCTCTATGTGTCAAGTGTATCAATACAACCACCCATATGCAAGGCTCCAAGGGAGAGTCCACGAGGGAACACAGGTAAATGGGAAATGCCTCAATGACCCCTCCACACATCACGAATCATGTAGTGAATCTGGAGTCAGACAAGAACATCAATGACAAGGGATCAACACGAAATCCCCAAGACAAAACTGATGGGATCCACCTGAGTAAGAAGAGTAACATTTTCATCAAGCATGTAGAGGTACATTAAATTATGAGAATGGGTCAAGCAACATAGAGGTATGGGGGTGGTCTAGCTACAAGATGGAGGGAAACTTGGTGCTCTAGGCATGAACATAACGAGAGGTCGAACTCAGGGTTGGGGTGAGCTAAATATTTGTGGGCGAAGAATTTCATAATGGAAAACTTGATGCACTTCAGGAAAAATAGAAAATTTTACATGCAAATAAAACTAAAAGGCACCAAAAGGCTATGCTACAAGAAATAAGATTACAAAAAAATTTAAAACCACATGTGAACATATATAACAAGAAATAAACTAATAGGTGAAACTATCACTGTGATATAGGAATAAGAGAAAATCATGTAGACAAAAATGGAATGGATATTGGTTGTTGCGCTAACAGAATTAGAATACAGATAATTAAAGAAAAGGGCAGTTCATTATGCAATAGAGACCATAAAATACAGATGGATGAAGTCTCTCTTGGGAGAATCATATTTCCATACAATAAAAACAAAATCAAAGAGTGAGGAACCCAAAATTCACCCACATATCCAGAAGCCCATACCTCCTACCATCTATATGTAAATCCATATACAAATCAATTAATTAAAATTTCAAAATTTATACGTGTGTACCTTAAAATAAAGTGAAGGTTCTATTGGTGTTGTCACGTGCTTGCGCTTTGTACAAATCCTACTTTCCAACCATTGAGACCTCACTGGTACCTCCTAGCCAAATCTAGGGGTACTCTTCTTCCCATCGAGCCCCCCGAGCCGCAAAGGGGACATGATCAGAACCAAAGAAAACTAGCTCCCAGCTTCCCTTGCAAGGTCGAGCTACCACTCATTATCTGAGCTTGTTGTCCCAACTCCCACAAGAAAAAATTTAGTCAAGATTGAAATTCGGTAGCATAACCTTATGCATACCATACATGATCCATTTTATGCATCCACCATTCATTTTAAATAGTTTTCTTAGTGATTAGTTACCAAACCCTCATTAAATTCTTTTTATTAAAATTTAAATTAGGAAAATTCTCCCCCATACACTTGTCACCCGATCCCTTAGTTGTTTCATAAATTTATTTAATTAAATAATTTAACTTGACAATTTCCCTCACCCACCTAAAAGTGTTCCTAAAAATGTTGCTCGAAGTCCCTTTTATTCCCTTACATTTCTTTAATGACTGACACATTTCTTAAAGTCTAGTTGAGATCAAAATTAGAAAGTTCCAAACACTACATTTCCTACTATGTTCTGCATTCCCCTTTTTCTTTAAGTTTCGCCTTTTTGGTCTGGGTTCTGAATTAGCAAGTTTGTACTTAGCCATCAATTAAACTTTTAAATATTTTAATCCTTCATTAAAATTTTACTTTAATTATTTATGTTTGAAATTTCTTCATCCCCCCTTGGTTAAATGTCGTTTTAGTTTTTTTTTTGTTCACATGCTCTACTTAGGCCTAGGATTTTAAATTTACTAGGCTCGTATTTTTTTTTATTTTTTTTTAAGGGAATTTATGATTATTAATCTTTACTCATGCAACATTCATTTTTAGTATGATCAATTCCTAAGGATACATAGTTTTCTAGGTACTGAGTTCAATAACTTACGAGTGTTAAAATTGAAACGTGCCCTTCAAGATACACTACGTGCTCCAAGGATGCCACTCATCTTTTCACTGATTTTGGTAGACGTCAAACCCATGGAGTCAATACTCCATCAGGTGACCTTGAGGGAGACTAAGGGGCTCTAAGAAATAAGGACCGTGCCTTATTACACACCCCTTAGAATCGTTATGAGTGACTATCACATTTTTCCCTCATGGCATCGTAGATCTCTCAAACTAGGTAATCGTTAACCTACATTTTGATCCACGACAGGAGTGCTAGTTGGTTGTGGCATGGTTGCTGCCACACCTCTCCCTCAATGTCTCTCATTTTCATGTGTGATCCATTTACTCCAAATGTGATTCTGGTTGGCAAGCTATCGTCAGCCTGCATCCATCAATGAAACATGTCAGCGGTCAAAATCACCATCATAATCTACTAGTCATATGTCACATATGCAATAACAAAAACACTCAAACCATTATAATCCACCCCCTAACTCAATCCAAAGTCCAAGGAGGTCCATTGATGCCATCAACATCCTTAATTAGCCCATAGTCCTGCAAACTCAGTAAAAACCAGTCAATATCACTTGTCAATATCAATATAACAAACTAACATATCATCAAATATACAACACCACCATGATCCATAATCGAAACAATCAATCATATAATGAACTAGATCACTCGCACACAAGTGTCCTCAAAGAATAGGTCCAATCAGATGTTCACAAGACAGGGATGTTACATACACCCCATCTTGTTTTAAACTTTGTCTCAAAGCTTCATAGTATATAATTTCCGAAATAAAATATCTCACAATATCTATATGTCTAGCTATCAAACAAAAATGGAAACTATTGATGCATATTATATGCATCCTCCCAGGTCGTCGAGTGAAAACTATAGTTTTCCCACTGGAAATTGACCTGATCTAATGTTCAATGTCGTGGTTGTCAAATGCAATGGCCTAAAATGAGGATTGGATCCACCATGTGCACACCCTCATCTGATCCCTGAAAGGAACTCATGTCAATCACATGTGTAGGATCACTAACATAATTTCTCAAAACAGATACGTGAAAAACATCCTTCATATGACTCAAAGAATCAGGCAAGGAAATTCGATAGGCCACAGTTCCCTTCCTTTCCACAACCTCAAAGGGTCCCACAAACCTAGGATTGAGTTTATCACCCTTTCAAAACTTGATCGAACTCTTGTGCATTTTCACCCGCAAGAATACTAGATCGCTAACTTCATAACTACGGTTGACACAATGCACATCGACATAAATCTTATGTAGATCATGCACTTCCTTGATCCTTTTTATTATTGTTTTCATTTGATATTCCATTTCTTGGATCACTTATGGTCCCACCAAGAGCCTATCCTCAATCTGATCCCAAATCAAAGGTGTCTGACACATTCACTCGTAAAGAAACTTGAATGGCACCATCTTAATGGGGCTTTTATAGCTATTGTTATATGAAAATTATACCAGTGCCAAGAATTATTCCCAATGATTTTGTTGGTCTATCACGTAGATACGCAACATATTCTCCAAGATTTGATTTGTTTGTTCTTTCTTCCCGTATGTCTTCGGCCCCCAAGTGATACGCAGTAATAAAGTTAAGTTGGTTTCCCAAGGCCTCTTGGGAACTAGTCCAACATCATCCTATAAATACTGATCCTTTATTGGATATAATCCTCTTAGGCATGCCATGTAGTCTCACAATCTTGTTGATGAAAACTATAGCTATGTCAGCTGCCTGATATGTCGTATGCACAAGAATAAAATGGGCATTCTTTGTCAGAGTGTCAACCACTAAAAAAATTGAGTCATGTCTCCTTTCTGTTAGGGGAAATACAACAATGAAATCCATCGAAATGACCTCCCATTTCGATTTTGGAATGGAATATGGTTGTAGTAATCATTTTATATGTCTATGCTCATTCTTCACTTGCTAACATTCTAGACATCTCGCCACTTAGTTGACTATGTCTACCTTCATTCATTTCTAGAAGAATAAGGGTTTAAGGTCTTCCCTCATCTTCATGACTCCTAGATGAGCCATGTACACTTCTATATGAGTATCATTTAGGATCAAACTCCTCAACTCTTCGTTGGGAGGTACACAAATCTGATTGTTAAATATCAATAATCTGCCATTGTCCATAGTAAATCCCTCAAATTTTGGTACCATCATTGTGTTTATTCTGATAAAATCCTTAACCTCTTTATACCAGTCATCGTCACGATGTAAATTTATAATATTTTTAAATAGATTAGTCTGAAGAGACATCACCGAAAATATGTGTGGTTTCTGACTCAGTGCATCACCCACTCTGTTCACTTTTCCTTTTATGTAGGTAATCTTAGAATCATACTCGCTAAGTAATTCTAATGAATGCCTTTGTCACGCGTTCAAGTTGATTTGCATAAAGATGTGTTGTAACCCACAATGGTATGGTTTTAGTTTGAATTTCCTTCCAATAAGGTAGTGTCTCCATACTCTCAAGGAATACACAATGGATAACAACTCCAAATCGTGCGCCACATAGTTCTGCTCTTGCCTTCTTAACTTTCTAGAGATGAAAGCGATCACTTGACCGTTTTGCATCAAGACTCTGCCTAAGCCTTTGTTGGATGCATCAATGCATACCAATAAGTCCTTGTCCATGTCAAGGACATTTAGTATCAGTTTTGTCGTCGACATCTCCTTGAGCCTCTGAAATGCTTCTGGGCATTTCTCGGTCCAAAAAAACATATTTTTCTTCTTCTGCAATTCAATAATCGGATTTTATATCTTCATAAAACCCTCGACGAATTTCCGATATTATCCCGCTAAACCCATTAATATACGAACTTATGGTACATTTGTCGGTTTAGGACATTCAATAATAGCTTCTCCCTTCATTGGATCCATAGTGATACCTTCGTCGGAGATGACATGCCCTAAGTAATGAATCTTCGTTTAATAAAACGAGCATTTCGATAGTTTCCAAACAATTTGTTCCCTCATATAAATTGTAGTACCAAGAACAAGTGTTCATCATTCTCCTCCATCCAAGAATACATCAAAATATCGTCAATGAATACTTGGATGAACTTTTCCAAGTATTCGGGGAACACCTCGTTCATCAAGCTCATAAATACCCCTCGAGAATTTGTGAGTCCAAACGGTAAAAAGTAAAATAGTAATTTCCAAATCTCATTTTAAAGGTGGTCTTAGGAATGTATTCCTCCTTGATATGTAAGTAGTGATACCCTAATCTCAATTCAATATTCGAAAACATCGTCATGCCCTTCATTTGATCAAATAGATTGTCTATCCTTGGCAATAGATATTGGTTCTTCATCGTTGCCTTTTTCAATTGACAGTATTCAATGCAGAGTCTCCAACACCCATCCTTATTTCATATGAAAATAACAGGCGCAACCCATGGTGACACACTTGGATGTATAAGTCCTAGGTCCATCAACTCCTTCAGTTGCATTTTTAACTCTTGTAACTCCGGGGTTGACATCCCATCAAGCATTCTTGCTATCAATTCAGTTCCCGATTTTAGGTAGACGGTAAATTCCAATTCCCTCTCTAGTGGCATGTTGGTTGTGGAGCCTGATTATCTTCCTGATTCAGAAGTCCTTGCTTTCAGCCGTGTTTATACCCCATGAAGTATTTACACCCCAGAAGTATGTACACTCTTCCACGCGGGGGAGTGAAGAGGGGGGGTACCCCCTCTAC
>JZKD02S1893801.1:446281-469419 GCA_000966675.3 Picea glauca | reverse complement strand
AGTTGCAACTCAACATTACACTTTAGTTCTAAAATAGAACTAGACTTAAGACTTCAGTTACAACTCAACATTACACTTTAGTTCTAAAATAGAACTAGAATTAAGACTTCAGTTGCAACTCAACATTACACTTTAGTTCTAAAATAGAAATAGACTTAAGAATTTAGTTGAAACTTGACTCATTACAAGGAAATTCAAAATTCTCTTCATGGTGGATAATGTTACACATGCCAATGCACTAGATCAATACATTTATATCATTTACAATATTAGGAATATTGTTTGTTTCTATCTCATAGGAATTTTATATTCAACCTAATTTTTTCTAGATGACTTGACTTTTGCTCATGGCTCACAAGGTTTGAATAGGTTCACAGAGGTTGTATGTTCCCCTTGACTTTTGGACTAGTCTTTCTATGCTCACAGAGGTTGTACGTTCCCTCTGACTTTTTCACTAGACTATCTATGCTCATAGAGGTTTTACGTTCCCCCTGACTTTTTCATTAGACTCACATAGCATCTCATTCATCCTCACTTTTTGTTTGAATCAAAGGTTGTACATTCCCCCTATATTTTCTCAATACCTCACAAGACTAGTTGATTCTCCAAATCTCCCTGGCTAGCCTAAGGGTGGTACTAACAATTCCCATTATGTAGAGTATCCTCCTTTTGGATCTTTATTTTGATTAACCACTTCTCCTCACTCTCATCATCAACGATGGTAAATGGGAACAAAACAAATAGTATACTTGCATACATGATTTTAAATGCCCCATGCATAATTAAATTCATCATTGCTAGATCTATCAGTTCCACTAGTTAAATTCTTACCATCCCCATTGACACTTATTTTCCTATCTCCAATTGGAAGAGAATGCTTAGAATAGAAATGATTATTGATAATAGGATTACAGGTACCTCATTTAATCATTTCATATTGACTATTTATAACAAAAAAATAAATTAGTCATCAATTTCCATCAAACATAAAAGTGGTGACACATCCATGAACATTAGAACCATCCAAATATATGATCATGACATTGATCTCACTTTTGAATATGAATAGTCAAAACCCATGTCACATTATGAATAATCTTGTTTGATGGGACACACTTATCACGAAGATGATTGTATATGTTTCATTGATGATGTTTAGGATGTTTTAATGATGTTGTTTCAATGATGATGATTTGTTCATGAATGTGTTAAGTCATAGACAAATCCCATGTTAAGTATAAAACCATGTACTATTCCCTAGATATTGAATTATTACATTTCTAGTGTTATATTTGTATGTAGGATATAACTCTTCATTGTATTCTTTCATTATAATTTTACTCTTTGTCTCCTATATATATACACCAATGAGATGTAAYCTTATCTCCTCATAKCTCATCTCATATTGTCTTTTGAATTGGAYGTATTGTAAAATGRRGYTTCCTCSTCGAAGTGGACTAGATTCATTGATATTTTATCATTTTTAAGYSATTGKATCATAACATTTGGTATCAAAGCATCKATCTTAGGATTTTCSTTATTCAAATCAGYCATCTTGGAATTTTTTCTATAAAATGTTTTCTAGGGCRCTTAAAAAATCATAATTTGGAGGYTASTGAGTAGACATATCCAAGTACTTTTSGTAAACATTTCATRTTCTAGTTAGTTATAATTTGGAKATGTAGCGTATGGAACATAGGGYTTTTGACTCATCCTGAAASTTGTTTTAAAGGAGTTATCTTYGGATTTTCACGATAACGTTTTTCYRAAATGTTTYAGAACATGAATTTTTCTAKAGGTTGATACAACATAGCTAAGTATTTATGGTCCAAATTTTAGGTTCTAGGTCATTATATTTTCAATAATATCTTTTGTTTAAGTTGGGTTTTTATACTAGTCTTGAAATTAGTATCAAAGGAGACATATTTTTATTTTCGTTATAATTGAAGTTTGGTGAAGTTTCAAAATACTAAGGAGACATTTCTAATTACATGTGGGAAATGTTTCATATTTTGAATCATTATAGTTTTTTAGATATATCTTGTGGAAGTTGGGGTTGTTTACTAATCCTAAAATTAGTCTTAAACAAGAAATTCAGGTATTTTTCTATAACCTTTTATCAGTAAAGGTTCAGACTGTAAACTTTTCATAATTTTAATAAGTCATATGAGATTAATATAGGAAAAAATTTCATACTAGGAAGGATTCAAAGTTCAGAGGTATATCAGGACAAAGGTTATCCATCCATACATTCTCCAAACTAGGGCTTGAAAGGTATGCAGCTTATAATTGGCATAATGTTTTATTTGAAGATTTGTTTTTGGTGATTCAAAATTTGTGATAAATATAAAATAGAGGATTATTATTATTTTTACCCCACATGGCTCCAAAAAGTAATTTAGCATGAATTAAACCTTTATAAATCTCATCTATAACTCATGAAGAAAATGAGTAGATACATCAAAAGTTATCCAAATTAGAGGACTAACTTAAATATTGGAATGTTGGATCAATAAGAAGTGATGAGTTGGTAAATACACATAAAATAATTCAAGAGATGTAAAAGAATATGGAACAAATGTAAAATAAGATGGATTAAAATAAGGAAGAAGTACAATAGTCCATGAATGAAAATAAGGAAGAAGTACAAAAATCCATGAATGAAAATAAGTAAGAACTACAAAAATCCATGAATGAAATGAAAAAATCCATGAATGGAATTCAAAAATATATGAATGAAATGAAAAAATCCATAGAATTGATGATCTTATAGAATGTTCCTAAAAAGGATATGTAGATCTAGGTAAATCATGAAAATAAGGAGAACAATGGTGTTGAGATTCAATCAGATATGGAGAGTATTTTATCACAAGTGGATATCGCAATATTGAATTTTAGAATCATTCATTGCTCTAAGATCCAGATCATCAAGGCTTCAAGTCATTAATAAACAACTATGTCATTCCAAAGATCGATATGAGGAAGTTTGATGGTAATGATCCTATAAAATGGATATTTCAAGTGGATTAATACATTGATCTACACCAAGTTCTAATCTTACAAAAGGTAACTATTACCTATTGCATCCTTGTATTTAGAAAATGATCAATTTGTTTGGTATCAATGTCTTTGTGAAAGAAAAAAGAATTATTTTATCTCTTGGTCCATTTTTATGAATGAATTGATATCAGATTATGGGGATATTAACAACATAAATTCTTTAGTCAATTGATAAATCTTCAACAAAAAGGTCTGATTATAGTGCACATTCAGCAATTCCAAAATATTTTTCTTCGATTAAAGAACATTGTTGAGGATAATTTGTTAGATCTCTTTATGGGCACTTTAAATGAGAAAATTCAAGATGAGGGGTGTCTCTTTGAACCTAAATTCCTAAAGAAATATTTAAGTATGGAAAGGAAAGTGGAAAACATAAATATGGCTACTAGAAGGGTGACCACTAACAGCTATAGAGAGCACCATGTTCTTTCCCCTAACCTCACTAATCCAAAAATTTGGACACCTCAACATATTGATGAAAGAAGATAAATGGGTGACACATCAGAAAATTGATAAAAGAAGACAAAAGAGGCTAGGTTTCAATTGTGAAAACAAGTGCATGAAAGGGCATAAATGTGGTGAGAATAAATTATTATACATAGAATGTGAAGAGGAAGAATATCAAGAATTAGAACCATCATAAGATACATATATAGAGGGCACTACTCCAATGATATCTTGTCATTCATTGGATAGCATTAGTACTCAAAAAACCACAATACACAAGAATACATCTAAAATAAAAGGGGAATAATGTTGATTGATTATCGTAGTACCCATAACTTCATCAATTACAAATTAGAAAATGATGTCAACTGCTTTGTATTTCCAGCACCATCATTTTAAGTAATGATTGTATATGGAGGTACCATAAATTGTTTTGGGAAGTTCCATAGTACTAATCTCAATATGGGGTATTATTTATTGGATAATCTCATGTTTTTAATCCAAATGAGTGGTGTTGATGTTTTGTTAGGTGTCCAATGGTTACAACTATTGGGAATAAAGGCCCTTAATTTGCATGATCTTTTCATGGGATCTTCCTTAGAAGGAAAGGAAATTGAGCTTATAGGTATCTAAGGGAAACCCTCTAATTTGATAATCTCTAATACCATGACAATTTTTTTCAAAAAGGGACACCGTGTTGTAATTTCATAATTGTGCTCACTAGATGTTCAAACATCTATATCCTTTTCTCCATTGGATCTCCAAATAGTTATCAACAATCATTCCAAGGTATTTGGAGAAATTCCTAAGGATATTCCACCTACTTGAGATCATGACCATGCTATTCATTTGTAGTCAAGAAGTGTACCACCTAAAATAGACATTAAAGGTATCCATATGCACAAAAGAGTGAGATTGAGAATTCCAAGAAATTTTAGAGGTTGGCATCATTCAACCTATCCAAAGTTTTTTCTCTTCACCAGTGGTGATGGTTATGAAAAAGGATTGTTCGTGGAATATGTGTCTAAATTATAGACAACTCAACAAAATGAACATCAAATATAAGTGTCTTATTCATGTCATTGATAAATTATTAGATGAACTGCATGGATAAATTTTCTTTACTAAGTTGGATCTCCATTCAAAATATCATCAAATCAGAATGAGACTAGAAGACATTACCAAAAACATTTTTAGAAAACATGAAGGTCATTATGAGTTTTTATTTATGACATTTGGACTTACTAATGCACCTTAAAAATTTCAAAGATTGATGAATTCTATTTTCAAAACCTTCCTAAGAAAACTTGTGTTAGTATTTTTTGATGACATACTAATCTATAGAAAATATTGGGATGATAATCTAAAACATGTTGATGGAGTGTTACAACTATTGGAAGAGAAACAAATATTGGGACCTCATGTTTTGTTGGCTCATCACACTTCTCCTAGAATCAGTCGGTTGGGAAGTCGACCTACATCTAGAAATAGTTGATCAAGTGATGAACCAGATATTTACATTAGTAGGTTGTGTAGTCAAAAATCCTATTAGTTGGATAGTCGATCAAAATTCAAAGACAGTCAATCAGTGGATTGACCACCCAAGAAATCAACTACAAGTTCAGTGCATAGATGGTCAGGTTGAGCATCCTTATTGATTTGACTAGACAACACAGATTTGATGGGGTGAAATCTAACCACCAATAGTTGTTTGTGGATAAGATATTTCTAATTCCAAGAATTTTTCTTAGATATTGAAGCTATATATAGTAGACCCCTTGGATAATTATAAAGTGTGACAATTAATTCATATACCAATACTAAACATGGTGTTCTTTTTCAATATGCATTCTAATGTTCTGATCACAATCCATTATTGTGCTTAAGTGTTATAATGGTGTATTTAGACACCACCTATTTTCTTTGAAGTTATCCCTCTTTGATCATCTGCATATTACTTTATTTGTTTCATAATAGGTTACAACCAATCCCCAACAAGGTATCAAAGTTGATGGTTTAGACCTCACATGTTGTCTACAAATCTTGTTGAGTTAGATATTTTGTGATTGACTCTAGGATAGTGATTTTCCTACTATAACTTGTGGAAAAAAATATGAATTTGTTATATATAGAAGATGGATTAAAAGATTGATATTATTGTGATAAATGGATAGAATTATGTTGTATGGGATCTAGACATGGAGACCCTACTAAATATAAAGGGAATTTGTAAATATATGAATATTGTGATCCCAAAGCCAAGAGATGATCAGGCCAAGTTTTTTATTGATGGAAAACTAGATGAGGCCATGGGGATAATCATGACCTATATCTCACAAGAGGTTCAATTTCACACGAGAATAATAGACTACCCTCATCAAGTATGGAAGAAGATGAAGTCTCTATTCAATAGTGTCAATGAAAGCCACATCATCTAGTTTGAGAGAGAGTAATTGATCTCTCTCAATCCTCATTTTTTTGACATAATTGAGGACTATTTTCACGTTTGAATGAACTACAGTTGAAATTGGGTGAATGTGGAAAGAATTACCTAATGAAATACATACAAATCATCAAGTTGGTCCTAATTAATTTGAGAACACAATTAAACATGTTTGTTTCAACATTCCACACTAACTAGAAAACACATAAGGAAGATGGTAGGGATTATACCTTTGAAGTTTTTTTAGGCTTACTAATCACTGATCAATAAACATTTCTTGATGAAGTAAATATCGGTAGAAAACACCAAGATCACTATCTCAAAATAAAGGGAAAAGTGAATCACAAGGAAAGATTATGGTTTGATACCCTTATACATAAATCAATGGCTCGACTAGAACACTAAAGGACATATAGAAGCACCCCATATGAATCGAAAGAATAATACATGTCAGTATTGTGGCAAGATTGGACATGTGGAGAAAAACTACTACAAGAAGAGAGATGACCTAGGGGAGATGGCCCAGTGCCTTGAAGGAGATGAGTTGGTTATTCTTGGACACACCAATAATTTCACTTTCCAATTCGAAACTTCTCAAGAGTTTCTCTCTCATTATACATAGAATGAATGGGTAGTTGATTATGGGTGTCTCATCATATGGCCAAGGATGCTTCCTTGTTCATGTTGTTATATAAAGTTTTGCAGAGAAAGATATGTGTTGTTGATGAATTTTCTCTCGACATTGTCGATTGCAATGATGTTCCCTATAAAAATGGGAGAATTTTTGACATATATCATGTGTTGAACCTCAATTCCATTTTTTGTCAATTTCCCAATCAAAAAAGATATGTAATATTGTGTTGTTTTTTCTAGATGGATTATTTCTTTGATATTTGAATAAAGGTCGATTAATTGCCACAGAAGGGTTTCTTGAACCAAAGGACAATTTGTAAAATTTTTGTGACACAAATTGACCCAACCCTAAAATGATTGCTCTTGCTACTCACACTGATGATTGAAGTTGACTTTGGCATGCACAACTTGGACACCTAAATTTTTTAAGTTTGCAGTTGATCAAGACACAAAATATGGTATCTGGTCTACCTAAATATTTCCCCCCTGATGGATTCTATAAAGTATGTGTGTTGGGAAAGCATCATGAGGCACCTATCAACTCTGGCAAAGTGTGGAGAGCATAGAACCTGTTGGAACTAATTCAAAGTTATCTATGTTGCACCAATATACCTCCCTTAGCCAAAACAAGGTAAATTTTGACCTTTATTGATGATCTATCTCATTTCACTTGGGTATATTTTCTGAAAAACAAGAATCTTGTCTTCGAAAAGTTCAAATAATTCAAGGCCTTTCCTAACAAGCAATGTGGTAAAACCATTAAGTTATTGAGATTAGAAAATGGTGGTGAGTATGTGAATTTCCCTTTCGAAGAATAGATAGCTCTATATGGTATTGACTGGAAGCATTCAGTTCCTCATACCCCTCAGTATAATGGCATTGAAGAATGCAAGAATCATACATTATTTTAAATGGATTGATGTATTTTGCAAGCTATAGGCTTTCCTCCTTGCTCCTGGGTTGAGGTTTCTTATTGTGAAAACTATCTACTCAATTGCATCTTGACTTAAGTTTCTTCTTCGGTGACTCCATTCGAATGGTGGTGTGGAATCCCTCAGTTTTCCAACTTCTTGTGCTTGTATGTATTGCATGGGATGATATTTATTATGATAGCGGAAATAAAGTGGATGCAAAGATTCATCTTGCATCATGATGGGATACTCCAAATATTCTAAATCTTAACGAATGTTTGACCCTATAAAATAGAAAATCGATATTCAAAGAAATGTATGGTTTTATGAGAAGTCGTCTAGCATCAATTTGTTGATTGCCTCCTTTGGATTGTTATAGGATGATCACTTTGATGTTGTTTCCAAATTTGGTTCTCGTGTTCCTCTTTTCAATGCTTTTACTAGACAATCGAGATCGTTTCCTATTTTGAATGGGTTGTCAACCCCTAAGTTGATTTGTCAACCAATTTCTACTTTGATTGGCCTCCATATTCTTTGAATAAAATTGTTCCAACTTCTAATCAACCCTTTGCAATGGAAATCAACTCACCCTTTTATTTTCTACCGAAATGAGTTGCCAAGACACTTGAAGTTTCTAGTCCTAATTTCAGTTATGTTTATTTAGGATAACAAACTTGTAGCTAAAAGAAACATGTCAACATTGCCTTGATGACTCATGTTCTTGAAACCTATGATCCTATTTACTACTCAAATGGACAAGTACAACCTAAATGGGAGAAGTCTATGAAAATATAAATGGATTTTTTGTTGAAGAATCACACTTGGGATTTAGTTCCATGACCTTAAGAAAAGAACATTGTGAAGTGTTGATGGGTATACAAGACTAATTTTACCTCTAAATGTGTTGTAGAGTTTCATAAATATCAAGAATTTTATCAATAAGAAAACATCAACTACACTGAGTCTTTTTCCCCTATTGTGAAGATTAACTATGTTTGACTCATTATTTCCCTTTCTTCTCATTTTGGATGGTAGATCCACCAGATGGATGTGAAGAGAGCCTTTATTCATAGTGACCTATCGGAATAAATATTCATGGAATAACCTCCTAGTTTTGTGATAGATTGTACCATGGTTTTTGAACTTCATAAGTCTCTTTATGGTTTGAAGCAATCTCCCCAATCTTGTTGTCATAATATTGGTAGTTTCTTTCTTCGACTTGGTTTCAAACGTTGTGAATATGGTCACAGTTTATATGTACTCCATACTCATGGAAACACTTTGATTATTACTATATATGTTGATGACCTTGTCATAACCAATAATAACATTTATCTCATTACTATATTGAAGAAACAACTTATTGACTATATTGATATGACAGATCTTGTATTCTTCATTTATTTTTGGGTCTCCAAGTATTACCTGGGTCTGATAGTTTCTTCAATTGTAAATCTAAATATGTCATGGATGTATTGACAAATTTAAATATGGTAGATAGTAATCCATGTTTTAATCCTTTTCAATCTGGAGTCAAGATGAAAAAAAAATTTCAAAATCCTAAAGTTGTTGCCACTTTATATTGACAACCAATCGACAATATTAGTTATCTCACACACAACGGACCTAACATTGATTTTTTGTTAGTGTGATTTTTTTTTATGAAGGATCCTAGAGGAAGCCACCAGAAATAATTCAAAAGGAGTCTTCTCTATCTTAATGGCACCACTAATTTTGATATCAAGTATTGTCAAAGTTTAGATTCGATGGTCGGCTTCACTGACTCCTACTAGGAAAGAAACACTGATGATTGGAAGTCCATTTCTAGCTATGTGTTTTTTCTTCAGAACTAGAATGGTGGTTTGGTTGTGTAAGAAAAAGAATGTAGTCTCCTTTTTTACTACAAAGGTAGATTATTATGGCATCATGAATGTAGGTAGAGGGGTCATATGGATTTTCCAACTTTTGGGTGAACTTGGATTTCCTATACAGACCTATACTATGGTCTACTATGACAATTAGAGTTCCATTCAAGTTGTTGAAAATCTTGTTGCATAAAGTAAGATGAAACATGATGATCTTCAAGCTCACCAACTAAGACAATTGGTTCATGAGAAAATTGTCTCTCTTGTTTATTATAGAATAGTTGATCGTATTGTTGATATATTTACAAAACCTTTCTCTCAATCTAGGTTTGTCAAGATCCTCTCAATGCTCAGGCTTCAGGAAGCTACAATTATGGGGAGGTTCCATATTGACTTAATTTCACCTCTTGAATCTACATAGTCATGTGATTATGGGGGGTTGTTGGAACCTCGGGTACTATTGGTTCATCAAACTTCTCCTGGAATTAGTCATTTAGGTGGTTTACCTACATATGGAAACATTTGGTTAGGAAATTGACCATATATTTACATCAGTCGGTTGAATAGTCAAATATTCTTTCAATCGCATATTCAACCAACGATCAAATATAATCAATCGGTGGATCCACCAACCAAGAAATTTACTAGGAGTTGTATGTGTAGATGATCAGGTCGAGCATCCTTGTTGAACTAACAAAAAATATAGATTTGATGGAGTCAACTCTAACCATCGATGGCTATATGTGGACAAGATATTTTTTATTCCAGGGAAATTGGTTATATCTTGAAGATATAAATAGAAGAACCCTTGGGACATTATCATGTGTAACAAGTAATTCATATACCAATATTGAACATGGTTTGTTTGTTTAATAAGCTTTGTGATATTATGATCACAATGTGCTTATTTGATTAAGTTTTCTAATGGTTTCTTTAGACACCACCTATTTTCTTCGAAGTTATCCCTCTTCAAATATCAATAGTTCAATTAAATTGTTTTGTATAAAGTTACACGCAATCCCAAGAAACAACTTTATGCAAATCCTTCCAAGTGTTCCTTTTTGTTCAAGATGTGGAATATTTGGGTGATATTGTATCCCATGAATTTGTAAAAGTGGATCATAAAAAAAATTAAATCTATGAGGGAATGGCCAATTCCAAAAATGATGAAGAAAAATAGAGGATTCTTAAGATTGACATGATATTATTGAAAATTTGTTAAGAACTATGGTCAAATAGAAACACCTCTAACAACATTATTAGAGAAGGAATCATTTTCTTGGATTCAATTACGAACCAAAGATTTTGAAAAACGTAAGCACACTATGTGTACAACTATTTTCTTGGCCACACCCGACTTCACAATTTTTTTTATCATGGCATGTGATACCTCAGGCCATTGAATTGGTGTAGTTTTAATGCAAGAAGGGTGGTTCTTTTACTTTGAAAGAAACCAACTTAAAGGAAAAAAATCACTCAAACCTATTTATGAAAAAAAAATGTTTGCCATACTACATGCAATTAAGAAATGGTGTCCTTACCTAATAGGAAGAAACTTCAAAGTAAAAAAATAGCATGATAGTTTGAAGTACTTCTTGGAGCAATTATTATATTTGGAAGAGTGAAAAAACTAGTTTACAAATATGTTAGGTTATGACTTTGAAATTATCTACAAAAAAGTAAAACTTACTATTGTAGTAGATTCCCTTTCAAGGAAAGAAGAATAAATAGAAGGTTAACTATGTGTTATTTCTATTCCACATTCTGATTGGGTTGAAGAAGAAATGATAGAATGGAATAAATATAAAGAGGTATGCGAGATCATTCAAAAAATAAAAGAGGACCCAATTTCATTAGACAAATTTGTATGAAATAATGATTTTCTATGGTATTATGATCTCCTATATTTATGTAATAATTTCCAACTCAAACAAAAGGTCCTTATAAAAGTGCACGATTCTACTATAGGAGGAGATTAAAGATTCTTGAAAATGCACCATAGGATCAAATATTTTTTCTATGAAGGTATTAAAACTAATGTTCATAAGTTTATGTATGAATGTGTGGTATGCCAATAGAATAAGGGAGAGACAATCAATACTCCAGGTCTCCTACAACCCTTAGCAATACCAACTCGACATTAGGAACAAGTTTCAGTGGATTTTATTACAAGTCTACCCAAATATGAAGGAAATATTGTCATCATGGTAGTATTGGATTAACTAACAAAGTATTCCCATTTTTTTTCACTTTCTCAACCTCTTGAAGAAAGTAGAATAGACAAAACATTAGTTGCAATAGTTCAAAATCTACATGGAGCACCCAAGATTATTGTAAGCGTTAGAGATCCAACTTTCACGATAAATTTTTGGACTGAATTGTTTTCTTGTTTTCAAACTCAATTGGCTCACAACTCATCTTAGCATCCTCAATTTGATGGGAAAACTAAGATTCTAAATAAATGTCTAGAAGGATATACTTATTTCTTTGAATATAATAAAAATACATAATGGGTCAAGTGGTTTCCCTTAGAATAATTGTGATACCATACATCCTTCCATTCTTCATAAAAAATTCCCCCATTTCTAGAAATTTATGGATATCATCCTCCATTCATCACATTGCCCCTAAAAATGAATATAAAGGTTCAAGAAGTGGAGGAACACATTAGGCACCAACAATATGTTCTCAAACTATTGAAGGAAAACTTGGTTATTTCACAAAATAGGATGAAACAACAAGCATATCAATATCGTAGTGAAAGGGAATTTGAAGTGCGGGATTGGATATTTATGAGTATACAACCATATAAACATATTTCCCTCAAGAAACAAAAGAAGGAAAATAAATTAGAATCCAAATATTATGGCCTCTATAAGGTTTTGCAAATGATTGGAAGTATGGATTACAAATTGTATTTTCTCCCATGTTCACGTGTACATTCAGTCTTTCATGTTTCTTTCTTAAACATGGTCATTATAAACAATATCATAGTCCAAAATATTTTACTAGAGATTAATGAAGAATGGTAAATTATACTATAATCGGAAACAATCCTTGAAACAAGGATTAAGGAACTGATAAATCGAGAAATAATTGAGTACCTCATCATATGGAAGAACCTACCAGTGGAAGAGGTGACATGGGAAGATGATTACTTCATGTAGACTTGCAGTTAGTCAAGTGTTGAGGAAAACACTTTTTTGAATGGGAGGGACATGTTAAGACCTAAACAAATCCCCATGTTATGTATAAAACCTCTTATTAATCCCTAGATATTGAATTATTACAATTATAGTGTTATATTTTTATGTATACTAGAACCCTTCATTGTACCCTTTCATTTTAATTTTACCTTTTGTCTCTTATATATATATATATAAGAGACCTAATTTTTTTCTCATCATATCTCGTCTGATATTGTCTTCTGAATTGGACATATTGTAAAATGAGTCCCCCCCCTCAAGGTGGATTGCATTCATTGAGTTTTTAGTAGTTTTAAGGTGTTGGATCATAACAGAATGTACGTTAAAATTTAATGACGATTCCAAAATATGGTATCTTTTAGCACCATTATTAAGAATATGAGTATTTTGTGTTCACACTATTTGTGATATTTTGTTATTATTTGAGTTCAATTTTTGAATATTCTGTAACTTTAAAAATAATTCATTTATTGTAATAAAAAGAGAGAATTGTAATAATAATATCTATTAGAAATATTTTCCAAAACATATTGGATGGATAGGAAATAGTATTAGTTAGGATTCCATCTAATAATAATTATATTACAAATAATATTTGTTTGGATTATCTATCACCTAATTTGAGATGTAAATCAATTAGTAGAATTGTTTCTTGTTTCTTGAATTTTAAACATGACAAATGTAAGTTCATCGACATAAAATGTTAGATGACATTTTAAATTTCTCTTAATGAATGTCATGTCTCCATAATCACCTTTTTCTTTGATGTTCATATATCCCACATCAATTAAATGTTTATTAATTGATGTTTATGGGAAACTTTATTTCGACCAAATAATCCTTCTATGGCTATTAAGATGGGGTACATTCAATCAATTCATGTAGCAATGCCAATATTCTTAGTTTTAATTTCCTGGTTCCATCTTGTGTAGTTGCAGAAATAAAGTTAGGGATTAAATGGAAATTATTATCAAAGTGGATCCAAGAAGAAAAAGATACGAAATTTGATAATATATTGGAACAAAATGGAAAGGCCTAAGTGGGTTAGATTTTAGGGATTGAGTATATTTAGTCATTTAAAAAAAACATTCATACCAAAACCATCACTGTGTATGCTTCAAAACCCTTCATTTTTATGAAGTAAGATCCTAATATCAAAGTCCCATTCTCATGAACCAGAATATGGCATAAGAAAGGTAAAATATATTCACAAGAGATCAAATATTTGGAATAACATTCTCTATATAGTAATTTCATCATTTTTGGTAACTAGTTCGTATGACGAGGGATAAGAATCATGTATATTTTTGGAAATATTCCTACAACAATTTCTTCCCAAGAAAAAATATATATTTAGAGTGTGGAAAGAAGTGGATCTATGGCCAAGGAAATGGAACAATCGTGCCACATATAATATGATTCAATTATGATTTGAAATTAATAATCTTCATGAGAGAAGGATTATAAAGCATAGGATGAAAAAAGGGGGAAATAGCATATGTACACAATGAAGGATGAACATGTATAATCTATGAATAGATCAGACCCATTAGAAAAAAATAGTTTTTGGTAGAAGATATGGGTTCTTATAATTTGGGGAAAGATTGAAACATTAGTATCCTTAGAGGAATCAGAAAAAAATCCTCTTGAAATAATGATTCATGAATAGAGGTTAGATAGAAATAACAAGATGTAGTGGATGTGTTAGTATCAAGGAATACAATGCTTATAGAATCTTATTTAGTTGTGATATTGTTGAAAAAGTGTGTCACATTTGGAGGAATAATATTAAAAAAGGATATAGTTAGTAGCATCAATATCAAAATTGCTATCAAATTAGGGAAATGGCCCTTTAAGTACTTTAACTATTACTAAGATCTAGGATATCTCACCCACGATTATCATGTGGACCCTGTGGAAGAATAGAAATAAAGGATCATTAAGGAGAAAGTGTTGAATCCAAATCATATATGGATTAAATCGGCACTCTTATTATATGATATATGGTTTAAGTAATTGATTATTTAGTCATCGACCTAGGGAACAAAATCCTTGCAAAATACCTTGCATTGTATGTGTAGGCATAAAGTCTCTTTGTAGTTACTTTATATGATGGTTTAGACTTGTTTACCTTGGTTTTGGGGAGGAAACTAATTATATATATGAATACTTCACTTAGATATTAATGCAGGAGCATCATCATCAAAAGCGAAAGTGTAGGACAACTCAACGTCATAACATGCACTTTGAAGTGATTTTGAATTTGAGATGGCATGTGACACAAATATATTGAAAAGATTGTAATCAAAGAAGATCTTAAATGTTTAGAGGTTGAACCATTGCGTGAGATCGATGGAGATTTTATTTTCTTTAATGTAGTTAATAATAGTATAGATATTAAGCATTCACTCTTATCTGTTTGTACCAGTCATTTAATGTAATAAGCCTTAGTAGTTGAAAGATTTTATTTTGATAGGATAGCACTAAGGTGGTACGGGGGGGAAAAGCTCTATGAGATCTTTTATATAAATACATGTATTGTTTCCCAAATGAGGTTGTTGAAAAGCTAGTTGAATGTTGTTGAAGAGTCACTGAGAGTTGTTGAAGTTTTTATTGTTGAGACTATTGAATCTTATAGAGATTGTATGATCCCATGTACATATCATTTAAATGAATATAACAAAGAAGTGTTGATCCAAAATGTATTTTATTGTTGTTACTCTATCTATCTGAACAAATGAATGGTAGGATTTTTGTTTACTTGCATTTCTTTGTTATTTACTTTTTCTTGTGTTTATGAATGCAATTCATGGTTGAATGTATGCATATGTGAGGAATAGATAAGTTTCAATTGTTTCTCTTCTTCGATCCCATGCAAGGATTGCATAGTGTTCGCAAGGTGTGCATTGACTAAGTATAGTTCGGATTAGAAGCTTACAAGAGATAACATGAAGGTTCTATTTCCAAGGAGTGCATAGTGTCCGCAAGGTGTGTGTTGACTAAGTCTAATTCACCTCAGAAGATCAGGAGAGATAACGATAAGTTCTATTTGCAAAGAGTGCAAAGGGCCACACAAGGTGTGCGTAGGCGAAAACACACTCAGTGTCATATCGTTTAGGAGGAACAATTGAGTTTTGTAAGAAATGTTGCAAGGAGTGCACAGTCACCCAAGAGGGGTTAATTGAAGAAACCTGTTGCAAGGTGTGCACATGGTCGAAATTTGACTAAGTGTCAAAGAATTCATTCTGAGAGGTTAAAGTGTTCGAGGTGGAACAAGATCAGAAGAGATAGTGGATAGGAGTTCTTCAATAGGGAGGAGACACTGAAAATTCCCCAACCAATGAGTAAGATCCATTCAAAGGAGTCGGGATCTTTCCAGACTGCAAGATCTAGGGAATTTGTGTGGAGGATAAACTTAGAGTCCTTCAAAATTTTCTATGTTCGGAGGATTGAAGGTGTTGAGGAGTGGGGTCGTTGAAGTCCCAAAGGAGCAAAGTGAAATCCTAGTTGTTCATATCAAGGAGGATACATGGCTGCATATCAGAGAGTCTAGGAGATTGGTGTGGATAAAAAGGTGATTTATAGCAAAGTCGTGAAGTCCAAATAAATATGGACCATTGGATCCATAGGGACACATGGAGAGAGGATATTTACTCCAGAGGATTCACACTCTAGGAAAAACAAGAATAGTGGAGCATTGACTAGAAGTCATCCTAAGTGGGAAAAAAGGATGCACCTTAACTGTCGATCAAGGTAGGAACATGGTGATCGATCCGTATCTCTAGGTACAAATCAATTTGGGGGAAAAAAGTGTTTGGAGTTCTTGGAACCCCTGAAGCCTGAAATCACAAAGAGAGCCTATGTAAATTGATTTCAGTGTCTAGAAGAGGCTTGAAGAGACAATTCATCTCAGTGAATTGAATATCTTTGATCAGGAGGACACAAAACCCCAAGGAGAGAAGGGGGGGCTGCATCAAGTAGTATCAAAGCCCAGAATTTAGGTTATGTAAGAAGCAAGTGAAGGAGATATTCAGATACCATCAAGTGGTATCAGAGCCACATATTTTAATTTATGTAGGATAGAGGAGGTAGTTTTATAACATCAAGTGGTATAAAAAACATAGTTTCATTTAAGCTTTGTGTGAAGAATATTTCATCACCATGCCACCTAAAACATGTGCGGAGCGACCTGTAGCAAATCCAGTTGTGGAAATGGAGATGATAGAACTTCTTGAAAGATTAGATTCTATGGAGAAAACAAAAATAAAAACACCTGATGCGAGAGACGTCATTGATGCAAAGAGCAAAGAAATCGAAGTTGAAGAATATGTAGGAGAAGATGTTGCAAAATAACACTTGTTGAAAGATGTTTTCAAATGTGGATCTAGAGGAAAAATAGAAATCTCGATGTACAAAGGAAACTTAGATGTTGAATAATTTATTTATTAGATAAGAGCAATGGACAAGTACTTTGACTATAAATACGTCGATGAGGAGAAAAGGGTGAAACATGATGTCACCATATTAAAGGGACATGCAACACTATGGTGGGATGAACTGCAGGCTGACAGAAGATGAAAAGGAAAACAAAAGATCAAGAATTGTGATAGAATGGTATCCAAGTTGAAAGCTAAATTCATACCCCAATATTATCGGATAAATATGTTCAGGAAGTTCCAGAACCTAAGACAGAAAGGATGAAGAGTAAAGCAGTACACAAAGGAATTTTATAAGTTGAAAATCATCACTATACAGAGAGAAAAAGATGATGAAAAGGTTGTCAGGTATATTAATTGCCTGAGATATGAAATCCAGGATGAAATCAACATGATAACAGTGAAGACAGTGGAGGATTATTATTAGATTTCAATGAACACAAAAGACAGGTTGGCCAAGAAACATATCCAATGAAGTAGAGGAAGAAGTCTAAATAGAGGTGAGGTAATTGTCCATGACAAGATACAAAAACCTATGGTTGAGACTGGAAAACCACAAAATCACTCAAAAAGAGGAGGAAGTTCCTGAGGGAGACAATATGCTGGAAGAAATGATTTTCATCAAGGAAGAGGAAGAGGCATAGGAGGAGAGGTGAAATGTTTTACCTGTAGAAAAAAAGGACACATGTATTGGGACTGCCTCGAGAGAAAGAAAGAAGGAGGAGGTGAAGATCACATTTTGTAAGAAAAGAAGTAGAATGTTGAGGTAGAAGGTGTAGAAGATGGGATATCCTTGATGATGAGGAAGGTTCTCTTGAAGACAGAAGTGGAGAAATCAGTGGAGAGAAACAATTTGTTCAGAACTGATTGCAAGACAAAATACAAGGTATTCAAGTTGATAATTGATATTTGGAGCACTGATAACTTGGTATCCATAGAAATCGTGGAGAAATTGGAGCTAGAGACAACTACACATCCGAGTCTGTATAGAATCTCATGGTTGCAGAAAGGACACCAGGTAATGGTAACTAAACAATGCCAAGTTGAATTTAATATAGGAGAATATAGAGATGATATTTTTTGTGATTTTATTCCCATGGTTGTATTTCATGTCTTGTTGGGGATACCATGGAAATTTGATAGGAATTTCATTCATGATGGGAGAAAAAATACTTATACCTTGGAAAAAAATGGTAGGACACACATGATGCTACCAATAGAGGATAATAAAGTGAAGGATGAACCCAACACAAGTATACTTCTCATGAGTGGGAAGGAAATCCTAAGTGAATTCAATAAGGAATAGGAGATACAATTTGTTGTGGTGAGGAAGCCCAAAGTTATCCTTACAAGTACTTCTATGGATGATCTTCTTGAAGAAATTTAGGAGCTATTAGAAAATTTTGTTGACATAGTAGTGGATGAGTTACCTCGCTCATTACCACCTATCAGGAATATCAACCAACACATTGATCTAATACCTGGAGTGATTTTACTGAATAAAGAAGCGTACAGGTTGACACCTCAAGAGAATGAGGAGGTAAAGAACCAAGTCCATGATTTGATGGACAAGGGTTTAGTCAGAGAAATCTTGAGTCCATGTGCAGTACCAATTGTGTTGAGTCCGAAAAAGTATGGAGGATGGAGAATGTGTACATACTCAAGATCCATAAACAAAATCACCATCAGGTATAGATTTCCTTTGCCCAGGATGGATGACTTAATGAATTGTTTGAGAGGAACCAATTATTTTTCAAAAATAGACCTGAAAGTGGATATCACCAGATAAGTATGAGAGAAGGTGATGAGTGGAAAACATCCTTCAAAATGAACGAAGGGTTGTATGAGTGGCTTGTTATTCCATTTGGCTTGACAAAGACCCCAAGTAATTTTATGGCGTTGATGAATGAGGTACTAAAATATTTTATTGGTAGGTTTGTGATTGTATATCTGGATGATATATTAGTCTTCAGTAAAACTGAAGAAGAGCATTTGAGGCATTTAACATTAGTGATGAGAAGGTTTCAGCAGGAGAAGTTGTTGATAAATCTGAACAAATTCTCTTTTATGAAGACATGACTCATTTACTTGAGTTTTGTAATCTCTTCAAATGAATTGAAGATGGATTCAGAGAAGGTGAGAGAAATCAAATAATGGTCATCACCAAGGATCATATTTGAGGTGAGAAGATTCCATGGATTAGAAAGTTTCTATTGGATGTTCATTAGAAATTTCAGTAGAATTTGTGCATCAATATTAGATATGGTGAAGAAGAGAAACAAGTCTTTTAAGTGGATAGAAGAAGCTGAGAAAATTTTGAGGATATTAAAGGAGAAGATAACAGAACAACTGATTATGTTCTTGCCATATTTTGAGGTTGGCGTTTCTCTTTATTTCTGCTTGGATCACTCATGTCCTTTTCTATAAACTTCTCACCATGGATTCAAACTTTCGTCCGTTCAAACCATCATTTCATCAGTAAATTTCTGGCCTCTAATACGAACCCTCGGCTGCCCCTATCCTACACCTTATAGAATAATTTTGGGTTCTTCTAAAAGATATTTCAATGACATAACTGGTTGGGGAGAGGGCTTGAAGCCATTGATTGATAGGGATGCTTTTCACTTTTGAAGTTTTGTTTAGAAAAACTGATCAAACCTTCACTAATCGTTGGATAAAACATAGGTGGTCGATAGGCCGTGATAACTTCAGAGGTGACATGTTTTCATAAGATGCAAAAATTTAGACACTTGTTATTCATGGAGTATGCTCGTATGTATGAAATCGTAATGGAGGTAAATATGAAATTCAACCAGTGATTCTAGAGATATGAAGTGAATGAGAATTTACTTACTATGGAGCTTAAAAAAAATGTAAGTATACCTTAAGAATTACAACTAATTTTTTTATCGGAATTAGTGGAAGTTAATCATCATTATCAGCAATGTTCATATTAATATCTTCATATGATTGAGAATTTAGTGGATGTTATTAGTCCGTGGAAAAGGCCATGATTATAGTATTTCATTTATCTTTCCTCATCCATTGCCATTGACCACAAATATTTGTTTTACTGTCCAATTCTAATTAGTTTACCAATTCAATGTCTTTTAGCCGAGCTCTAACCTAGTGCAATTTTTTCAATCTTAGGTTATGCCTAAGTTTTATGTTTTAATCACCGCACACATTGTAATTTTTTTCCAAACTTAGATAACATAATTTTGGAGTTTTAAGCTTAGATAACTACAACATATATTCTCATTAAATTTATAATTTATAACATTCCACTACGCAATCTACGTTTCCTAAGTGTGGATTGATGTCTTCTTTCTTGCCCAACCTATTTTTTCCATCTCCACTCTTGTCATCTCTTAATATATTTTAGTAGATTCCTCCGTACCGGATATATTATAATAAGCATAAACAAAAATATTGCAACAAATACTAGTAGGAGTCTATTGATAGAAATCCAAGTTCACTTGCCTCTCCGAGGGGGAAACCTCCATCAGAGTAGAAATGTATTGCAATAATTCTCAAGACAAGACCTTTTCCTGCCTTATACTCCTATTTATACTGATTCTATCTTCTAAAAAACATTCTAGAGGAAAATCTTTTAGAAGTGGAAGCTTCTATTAAGTCTTCTTACATTAAACTTGTTCACTTTATTAAATAGGCCTTATTAATTAATGTCTCCCTTTATTATGTAGAAAATATTATTCTACCTATGTGAGGGGTTATGGAGGTTAGTCCCTAACGTGCCCTCTCCCTTTAAAAACAACCTTGTCCTCAAGGCTTGAGATGAGGACATTGTGGCAAAATGGTAGTTGGATCCCACGTGGCATCTTCTAGAGTTGTATATTTCCACTAAACTAACGTTTCCTTGATCATGTGCTAATGGAGACAATGTTTTCATTGATCCAAGACTACTTGTGGTTGCAACCAAATGGAACCTTCTTCAATCCAACTCAGGGAGACTAGTTAGTGTCTGGAACTTAGCTCCAATCACTTTCTTTAAGCATGGGACTTGAAAAATGGGATGGAGCTTAGAATGACTAGGCATAGCTAATTGGTAGGCTATAGGCCCCACTCACTTGAGAATTGTATATTGACCATAAATTTTGGACCAAGTTTATAACATTGTTATGAAGAAACACCTAGTCCCTTCGACGAATTAACATTTAGAACAACCCTAATATACTTGTTGCTTCATGTGATTTTGAGCCATGACCAAATTTTCTTTGAGGGTACGGAGAATGGTTGCATGGAATGTAATATTGTTTTCAACCTCCTGAACTTTGGAGAAACCTTACATGTATGAGAGAATCGATGGTAGATTTGGATGATAGTTGGTGCTAAGATGCAATTGGGGTCCCTGGAGACTAAACAATTCTTGCAAAAAATTGTTGGTGAAAGTTGGATCTCAGTCAGACACAATAACATGAGGCATTCCATGGAGTTAGAATATATTATCCATAAAAAATTGAGCCACTGAGGATGGAGTGACCAAGTTTTGAAGAGCATAGAAATAAACATATTTGAAATATACAATCTTCTACCACCATCATTACTGAGAGATTTCCTGATTTAGGTAAGACAACAATGAAATCCATAGAAATATCCTTCTAAATAGCAAGGGGAATTGGGGACAGTTTGAGTGTGCCTACAGATTTCACTTTTTTTCCCTTATTGTGTTGACATGTATCACATTCGACCACAAAGGTGTGGATTTCCTATTTCATACAATCCCATAAAATAAAAGGTTTGATCCATTCATAGGTTTTTACAAACCCTAAATGCCCAGTCATGGGTGAAGCATGCAACTTAGAGAGCACCATGGATTTAAGATACTATTGGTTGCTTAAATATAGGTTACCTTTATAGCAAAGCTCTTCATTGTGCCAAGAGTACCGTGGAGAAGCTTGAGGATTTGCAATTTTTGGATAAGGCTAGAAATGTAGGGGTCTTAAAACCATTCTTGCTGAACAACTTGAATCCATTATGCTACAATCAATGAGAGGGAAAGGAGGGACCCTTCTTCTTCAAATTTCCTTCAAAGAACATTAACAATCAAATTTTATTTTCCTTTATTATAGATGATCGCATAATTATATCCAAACTATTTGGTGACCCATTTTTTTTTCTCCATGGATGAAATTATTTGTTCCAAAAAATACTTGAGGGTGAGTGGAAGCTAATTATGGTCTCTCATGACGTGTTAGTGGCAATGCAAACTTGGAAAAACAACAATTTGTTAAATTGGAGGGATTATTCAAGGTAATTTTACAATGAATTTGAATATGGTCTAAGAAGATGAAACGTAGGAAATTGAATTAGTTTTCTGAATAAATAACTTTTATTCATAGAAATTGTGGATAACTATGTCAAATTTGAATTTTTTTTAACAGTGGTATATTATTTTTCCAACAAAATATAAGGTATATGTTTTTGTTCATGCAAGTGTTAAGTACCTTAACGATGGAATTTCATTACAAAACATTGTATGCTTGTAGAGATCTTTCTTTTCTTATGCCATGTGTTTTTTGGAAATTTATAATATTAATTTTTTATTTTTTAAAATTATCTAAGTCAGCATATTCCTGAAATTACAATGTCTTTTATTCGTGCAGGCTAAGAGGGTCTTAACATGATCAAAAAATTTCTTATTTTTTCATATAATATATATCAGTCTCCTCTAGTGCACATATAACTCATTACAGAAATCGTTAAGACAAAAAAAAGTTATAGAATAAATAAAAGAGGTATGTATTCTAGGATTTTTATATATGTCAAGACAAAAATAGATTAAAAATAGTAAACATTATTAATTTAAAAACAAAATTGTATATTTTGAATCTACACAACCAACTTTATCTATGTTTGTACTTTCATCAATAACTGAATTGCGTATCTTATAGAAAAATAACACCAAAAACAGAGATATGGAGAGGAATTCATAAAAATGGAGGTTTTTATGTATATGCAGACCGAACCACTAGGTTTTTCATCCCAGATCTAAATATGAGAAAACCAACTCAACAAACACATATTTTATAGTTTTCACTCCCACTCGAAAAAAAAAATCAGAAAACATGCACGTGTTCCTAAAGTGTGCATGTGTTATTAACAACAAGAATGTG
>JZKD02S1893801.1:427007-446231 GCA_000966675.3 Picea glauca | reverse complement strand
CTCTTTTTACCTATCTCTATTTCTCTCTCTTTCTTTCTATCCTTCTCTCTATCTATAATACCCCTAGGCCAAACCCAACTATAAATGTACATATGTATATAAGTTGGTGAGTTGTTTGTATAAAGTCTTGGAATTATTTTTGTAAGTGCCTTCCATGATATTGTGTGTATATGTGTTTTGCACTAAAATAAGAAGTGCACATATCCTAGGATATTGTGTGCAACAACTTGAGTGCACAATATTAAGGCTAAAGAGCCTTTGTGTATTAGTTCATTTTTTTGAGGCTGGTGAGACTAGATACAAAAATGATAATATGTTTGTATTATAAATGTAAATCACATGAAAATATTAATTAAAAACACATCACTATGGTTGACCAACCATGTAAAAGAGTATGGGGGGGTAAACTCCACTAGATACAGAAAGAGCAATAAAATTTAAGGATAAGGGGATAAGATAGGGACATTAATTCAAAAGAAATATTAAATTAATATTCTTTAAATTATAAAGTATGGATAATTATTTGATCCTAAGTTCTAAGGATGGGGACAAGTGAGCCAAGGTAGTTGTCAATATGAAAAGTGTCAAGTTGGGAATATGCATACATATATTTTCAATTTAGTTCATTTTTGAAGATTCCATCATCATTCACTCACTCATTCAATTGTTCTATGTACCTACCTATACATGTACCTGTAACTATACCTAGTGAGCTTGTCAGACCCATGGGATATTGATGAGGTGGGTTGTCAGGCCCATGATAAATTCTCTCTAGGTGAGAGAATTGTTGGGAATTTATTTCATGAAGGTTCCAAATTGCAGTTGTAGGGATCTAAGACTTCATGTTCAGCCGATTGTTAAAGCTCAGGAAAGGAAGTGGGCTAGTTGAGGGATAGTTGAGTAGAGAAGGAGCACACTTCCTAAGGGGGGCATGCATGTTGGGAATGGGGGAGTGAAGGTTGTTACTTTGAGTTGGCACCTTTGACTGAGTTTTTCCTTTTTTCTGAGAAACATCATCCTGGTTAGGAATTCCTTTACCAAGGTGGAGTTTATCCCCGGCTTAGGGGTGACCCACTATTGAGAGTTATGAATAGTGTGGTCTAAGGCTAGGAGGAACATGCATGGTTTTCATGTAGTTGGTGATATTTTTATCAAGATAAGTGTCAATTGTGTGTTAAATTACGTGTCGCATTATTATTTATGCGTTCATTTTTATGGATCATTCCTATATATGTTGCATGTGTATTTCTATTATTATTAAGTATGAACCAGTGTATTTGCAGAGTATTTATAAATTTTAATTTGGTATTAAAGTTCTATGTGTTAGTCAGAATGGCCCAATTGGCTGTTGGGGATTCTACAATGTGGTATCAGAGCTCCAGTTTTCAACAGTGAGCCTGGATGAGCCAAGAAAGCTAAATTTTGAAGAGAAATTTCACAGATAATTGATTTTGGAGTGGCCAAATTTCAGGTTATAGTGCATCCATGGAAAAAATAAGAAGCAATTCAGTGGAGTTGGGAAAAAAACCCAATTTTTTTCGTTAAATTCATGGGGAATTTTATAAATTTGGCCAAGTGGTGAGATATTATTAATCTAATATATGTTCTAGCAAATTCAAACCTAGAATTGATCGAATTTGAAGTTACAGAGAAGCCATGATAGATGGAGTGATATTGGTTGAATAAACTCTCATTCCGTGAATGAATTTGGGAAAATTCGTACCAGGAACGTCAACCAGCAGTGACTTGTTGTTGCATAGGTTGAATTTTGGTTATAAGAGTGAAATTGAACAAATTTCATAGTTTCAAAATTTTCATGGTGGAAGTTGGGTTAAAATTGGGCAAAAGCCCCAATTTATGCAGCGAAATTCATGAAGAATTGATGCACAGAAAAATAAAGGTGCATAGGCGTGCACACTCATATTGGACAATGTGCAGTGCAGCGATGATAATTCATGAAAAATAATTGTGTGTGGGTGTGTGCACTTAAATTTGGCACTTCATGGTGTAGATTTGGTAATGCATTAAAAATAATGGTTCGCGGGTGTGCACACTTAAATTTAGCGTTGCGTGGTGCAAAGTTGTTAATGCACAAAAAATAATGGTGCATGGGTGTGCACACTTAAATTAGGTGTTGCATGGTGCAGAGTTGATAATGCACAAAAAATAATGGTGTGCAGGTCTACGCACTTAAATTTGGTGATGCGCAGTGCAAAGTTGGTAATGTGCGAAAATAATGGTGCACGGATGGGTGCACTTAAATTTAGAGTTGCGCGATGTCGAATTGGTAATGTGTGAAAAATAATGTTTCATGGGTGTGTGCACTTAAATTTGGTGTTGTGCTATGCATATTTGTTAATGTGTAAAAAATTATGGTGCGTGAGTGTGCACACTAAAATTTGATGTTGTGTGATGCAAGCAGGTGAAGCGTGGAAAAATTATGGTGCATGGTATGCACACTAAATTTTAGCACTGTGTGGTGCGGATTGAGGGGCGCATGCATAATATTACCATGTGTGGTGTGAAGACACATAATATTGGTGCATGTGGCATGTGCACTAAGTATTGGTAGAGCACAGAGGAAATTTATTGGTGCACATGCAATGTTGGTATGCAGTGCATGCATGATGAATATTCATGTTGTGTCATAATTTAACTAATGGTGCGCACGGAGTACTGGTGCGCAGTGTGAGCAAAATAAAACTTGGCATGTTGCAACACATATAGTGAAATGCATGTGGAATATTAGCATGCAACACAAAAATTGCATGCAATAGGTATTAGTGCATGAACCAAAATTGTGGCGGTAGATATTGGCATGTGGCACAAAAGTAGTGCACACCAGATATTGGTGCAACAGAGAAGTGTTCCACACTGGTTATAGGTGGACAGAGCATGCACTACCTTATGGAATTATTTCTCATGTTAAATATGGGTGTAAATTTTAAAATCAGTGCATGCAAATTCATTTGGATGGTCTACAACAACAGAAAACTAGTGAATTTCTGCGACATTTTATATTGTTTGACGGTCATTTTTTTGCAGTTTGTTTTTTAATCCCTAAACAACATTTTTAGATACTCAAAAACCATGAGAAAAAAGTGTAACAAAGGGTGAAATCATGAATATGGGTTACACTTTTGCTTCTTTTATGAGAAAAAAAACTGTATTTTCACAAGTTATTCAACTTTCGACATATAAAAGTATTTTTTTTCTTTAGAATTTCACTTTATAGTAAAAAAAAAACATGTGAAGAATTGTGTTATCTTTCCAATGACTATTTTTCAATTTTTTTTTATCATGATTTGATATGTCAATTTGACAATTGTTTAAAAGTATGTTTCTTAAACATGAAATGAATGATAATGAGTTACTTATTTCTACAAGAATGTATATATTATTAAACTGATGTTTTGAAGAAACAAAATATACCGAAACAATCTACAAAGACTCTATTTTATTATGACTATTATTTTGAATTTAACGGATGAATATTATAATTTCTAGAATTTGTTGAAGTTGACCAAGCTGAAAACGTTGCAGAGTTTAAAAACATGTTTTTCTACACCTTGTATCTATCTTAATTTTTACTTAAAACTAAAATTTAAATATACCCTTTTGAAAATAATAGTTTAAGGATTATGAATATATTTTTTTTAAATTTTTTCACTGTATATTTTTTGAGATACCGATATTTCATTTCACAAAATCATAATGTCTGCTGAAAATATTATGTTGTGAGTTTTTTTAAAATTAAATAAAATTAGATAAAAATAAAGAAAATGAAAACAAATTATACGAATTGAAAGTAGATTCAATTTTGGAAATGCTGGTGTCATTTTCGAAACCAAATTTTCAACGTTTGTAGGGGTCCACAACCTCTAAAGTTTAGTTATGCTTGGGGCATTTCTCTAGTTTTGGTTTTCAGTTGCAATTTCATTGTTTTGGCCGAAAAAATCTTTCGGCCGAACAATTAATTTTTCGGCCGAAAGGCTAAAATTTAACGGAATCCGTCAAACTAAACGGTTTCCATAGATTTCGGCCAAAAAACTAATTCTTTCGGCTGAAAGATTGTCGGACTAATTCCGACTGTCGGAAAATATGAAACGACACGTCGTATACATTTTTTTCACGCCAAATTGTATAAATAGGATTGCAACCGAACAAATTTAACACCAAAGTGCACCAAGGTATCCTTTGTCTCTATAGCTGAAATGAAAGTTCCTGGAGATATATTTATAATGGTGTAAACCATTCATCAAACATAGATTTTATGAGGAAGTTATAGGACAAACTGTGGAGTGTAAATTTTAAGACCTAGTTAACTTCTGAGGGCCATAAATTTTTTCTTCGTAATCAGATTAAGGCACACTAAAAGTATATGAAAATATATTGAACAATAGAAAAAAATCATGGATCTAAATTAAAATTATGGCCATGTTAAAAATGTTTAATATGGCACAGAAGGTACTTGTAGAATTCAAGGCCAAAAACACTAATTGGACTATAACTTCAACAGGTTGTAACTAGGAGCCCAGAACATAGAAAGAGGTGAAACTAGGAAATTTTTTCCAAAATATGTATATGAAGAAACCCAATTGGAATTCTACCAAAACTCCAATGGATTAGGTGAAAAATACATAATTACAGTTTAGATTTTCACCAAGTTGAAGTATGAACAAAAGAATTAATAGACAATTTTCAGATAACCATAACTTTCTGCTTAAGAATCAGAAATGAGCATGGAATCAGGCGTTGGAAGTGTCTTGGACAGTGGAATATAAATATTCACCCAGAAAATTGATCTAGTAAGTCAATTTTACAAGAAATAATAAAAAATAAGTATGATGAATTATTGAACTAGAATTGTACATAATTTAATGTATTGTTAAATTATTTAGCTTAACAAGTTTTGTTTTTTGCACATTTTTTAGAGTTAACAACAATTATATCATAACAGGATCAACATAGATCTCAGAATCATGGAATATAAATAGGTTTCTTAAATCCATGAATACGAGGTCAGAGGAATGTATGTCTATATGGGTAATGAAGGTACAAATTCAAATGGACATGGAGAAGGTAAGGAAGAAATAATGGACTTGGTAGAGACCATAAAAATTTTGCAAAAGGATTTCCAAAGTTATAAATATAATAATGAGAGGATTAAGAAATCCAATGAACAACAGGAGGGATTCAACATAAATGTAATGCAGAGCTTGGACACAATAGAAAAGAATATGAATAAGGAGAATGACTCAAGCAAATCAAGTAGTCACAGATCTCATGATGAGAGGAGAAGAACAAGAAGTGTTGACAGACATCACCATCACTCCCCAAGGAATTCCACTAGGAGAGCAAAAAGTAGTTCAAGTCCATCCCCTATCAGGAAACATATGAAAGAGGAGGTCTTGGTGGATGAACTACAAGGAGAAATGAACAAAATCAAACCTCCTACATTTGATGGTGAGCACAAGAAGGATGAGGATGCAAAGACATGGTTGCTAGGCATGAGGAAGTATTTTCAATTGCATAATTACTATTCACATGTAGAAGGAATAATTTCCATCTATAAAATCAAGGGAAAGGCATCCATGTGGTGGGACCAATTTGTGTAGGTGCAACACATTTATGAGAAAAATATTTCTTGGAGGGAATTCAAGAGGTATTTTCAAAAGAAATACTTGATTAAGAGATACTATGACAAGAAAATGGAGTTATTTGAATTCAAGCTTAGGAGTATGACCATAGATGAATATGAAAAGAGGTTTTTAGAGTCTTTGAAGTATGTTTATTTCATCAAGGATGAGTTGGTTAAGATTCATAGGTATTTTAGTGGGATACATTTATTTATTAGTGATAAGATATAATATGATGATCCCAAAACATTGGAGGAAACCATAAGGCGAGACAAATGCCTTTATGATTGTAAGTTTTAAACCTGTGAAGTAAATAAATGCATATATATTCTTAAGAAAAACATAATTTAATCAATGACTCATTCACATAGTACATAGAGATTTATATAGGAAACCCTCAACCGAGAAAACCTTTATTATATTTATTATATCGAATTTCACCATTCACTATACAATATATATATAATGTTTTTAGGTATTTCGTAGATACCAAGACCCTAATCCCTTAATCTGGGATTAATTTAGAAAACCTCCAAAAATAGAAAAAACTGCCCAAAAACAAATTTTGGGGCGCTGCACCAAACGTTGTGCGTAACTAGGGGGGGTATACCTAGCCCCCCCATAGGAAAGTGCCCGACACACATGGCACAAACAAAAAACTACTATGAGGAATCATCAGACGCAGTTGTCATATCTGACATGCCCACACACACACATGTAAAGAATATAACACATACCCAACATTCTCCCACTTGTTGTTTTCTTTGCATCCAAGGGTCCAAGGAATTATATAGTCAACAATCCATGGTAGCAATGTCCATTTTTACTCTACACTAGGAGAGATTTTCTTTACTCGTAGACTTTGTCAATGAATCTACAACATTATTCAAAGTGTCAACCTTTTCCAAAAACACCTTATTTTTCTCAACCAAGTCTCTCACAAAGTGATACTGAACATCAATACGCTTTGTCTTCGAATGATAAGTTGGGTTCTTTGCTAGGAAGATTTCACTTTGGCTGTCACAATCTAATATCACTGCTTGTGGTACCAACCCAATACATGAACACAATCTTTGTAACCATATTGCTTCCTTACTTGCATGAGTGGTTGCCATGTATTCAGCTTCTATAGTTGAGAGTGCCACTACAACTTGTTTTTTTCTCATCCAACTGATTGCTCCTCCAAATAGGTTAAACACATACCCACTTATAGATATTTTTCAATCTAGATCTCCAGCCTAGTCTGCATCAACAAAGCCATGTATTTCCACCACTCTTTCCAATCCTAGTCTTCCTTGGTAGCACAATCCATAATTGGTAGTGCCACACAAATACCTGAAGACCCTCTTTATTGTTGTCCAATTCTCCTTCCCTAGTTTTGACATATACCTGCTCAAAACTCCCACTACATGTGCAATGGATGGTCTAGTACAAACCATTGCATACATCAAACTACCAACTGCATTGGCATATGGAACATGGGATATGTCCTCTTCTTCGTCCTGTGTCTTGGGACACTGATCTGCAGATAACTTTACACCTATAGGAATAGGAACCTTGGCCAGTTTACTTACATGCATATTAAACCTCTTCAATATCGTCTCAACATATTTTCTCTAATTCAACCATAGTTTCTTGTTTGCACGATCTCTTTTAATTTCCATTCCCATAATGAAGTTAGTATCACCGAGATCCTTCATGTCAAATTTGGAGGATAGTTGCGATTTCACCTTCTTGATAGCATCCATGATATTTCCTACCAACAACATGTCATCAACATACAACACTACATAAATGAAGTGATTACCAGCCTACTTGGAATATACACAATGATCAGCCCTGCTTCTTACAAATCCCAATCCAAGGATGCATGTGTCAAACTTTTTGTACCACATCCTAGGTGATTGCTTCAGACCATATAGTGATTGCTTTAGCTTATAGACCATCTCTTTATTTCCCTTCACTACAAAGCCTTATGGCTGCTTCATGTAGATTTCTTCTTCCATATCCCCATGTAGGAATGTTGTCTTCACATCCATCTGTTCCACTTCAAGATCAAAAGCAGCAACAATAGATAAAATAAATCTAATAGAACTTAACTTAGCAATAGGAGAAAAAATCTCACCAAAGTAAACTCCCTCTACCTGGGTATAACCTTTTTCTACTAACCGAGCTTTGTATTTCTCCAATTTACCTTGTGCATTCAACTTCTTCTTGAACAACCATTTTCTACCAACCGATTTTCTTCCAGCTGGCAACTCAACTATATCACATGCCTCATTCTTATCCAAGGCATCCATTTCTTAAACCATGGCCTTCTTCCATAGTTTACTATCCTCTGAATTCACTGCTTCTCTAAATGTTTTGGGATCATCATTAGTAATAGATAAAAAAAAATTGGAATGAAAATCAAGTGGACTATATCTTTCTGGTTACCTTCTATCTCTTATTGATATCCTCAATACTGGGGTATGAGGTTCTTCTTCTTCTTCTACTTCCTATTCTTTAGATGATTCAGATTTTTCATCATCCAACTCAAGATCTATTTTCTTAGGTTCATCTTGCGTTGGTAGGAATTCTCGTTTGGACACATCGTTTACCTCTCTGAAAACAACATCTCGACTGTAAACAATTTTCTTGGTTTCTCGGTTCCAAAGCTTATAACTTTTCACGCCATCTTTATAACCAATCAAGATACACTTTTCATCCTTTTTATCCATCTTACTTATATTTTCTCTTGGAACCTGTACATAAGCATCACAACCAAACACTCTAAGATGTTGAAGAGATGGTTTCTTTCCATACCATACCTCCTGTGGATTTTTATCATCCAATGTTGATGAAGGTGATCGATTGACCAGGTAAGATTTTGTACCCATTACCTCTGCCCAAAATTATTGTCCTAACTTGGCAGCGCTGAGCATGCTCCTTTCTTTTTCAATCAGTGTCCTGTTCATCCTTTTTGCAACTCCATTCTGCTGAGGAGTGTATGGAGTAGTCTTCTTTCTTTCTATACCACACTTCTTGCAGAATTCCCCGAATTCATTTCCACAGAATTCTCCACCATTATCTGTTCTCAATAACTTTATTTTTGTCTCTGTGTGATTTTCTAATAGAGCCTTAAACTCTTTAAATTTATCAAATACCTCAGATTTATTTCTAAGAAAATAAATCAATGTGTTCCTTGATAAATCATCTATGAATGAAACATAATACATAGACTTACCTAGTGATGGAACAGGCACAGGTCCAAACACATCACTACGTATCAATTCTAATATACCCTTTTCTCTTGTAGCATCAGATGGGAATCTTACTCGATTTTGTTTACCATATATGCAATTTTCACAAAAATCAAAATCCAGAGTGCAATTAGACATACCTTCAACCATGCCTTTACCATGTAGTGTTCGAAGAACCTTTTCTCCAATATGTCCCAGTCTTTGATGCCACAACATGGTCTTCTTTTCCAAGATGGTATTGGTCTTCTTTTCTTTATTTGTGTTCTCAAGGACAAAAGAACTATTACACCCATTAGTATAAGTTCTTTCGAACAACTTGTATAGAGTTCCACACCGAACTCCCCTCACCAACACCATTGCTCCTCATACCATCTTGCAAGTGTTCTTTTCAAATATAGTTTTCACTCCTGCATCATCCAACTTTCTTATAGATACTAGGCTACTGGATAGTTTTGGAATGTGCAAAACCCCAGGGAGAGTTCTAATCCTTTCATATTTTAGCAGCAACTTAACCCTTTCACATCCCAAGATTTTGGCTATCGAGTCATCTCATAGGAATACATCACCACCATCATATTTTTCATATTTATAGAACCACTCCCTGTGAGGAGTCATATGGTATGATTCACCTGATTCGATCAACCATACATCACGATTTACATGTGTAGCTGCAGATGACAGGTAAACATCACCTCCTTCTTCAGTGGAGGTTTTCTCCTCTATGGAAGAGGTACTATCAGATATCTTTGGTTTATCAACCTTCTTCGACCTGCAATCTTTCTTATAATGCCTTGTTTTACCACACTTCCAACATTTCCTCAAAGATTTTCCTGGAGACTTAGATCTACTTGTAGATTTAGATCTCCCCCCTGAAGACTTACCAGAATTCTTGTCTTGGGGATGACCTATTATAAATAAAGCATATGTGCTATGACTATCCATGCTTTTTCGCCTCATATCTTCAGATAACAAGGATGAAACTACATCCTCATACTTCAATTGATATTGAGTGGTACTACCAATTGCGAAAACCAGATTATCCCAAGAGTTTGGCAAAGAACATAATAAAGTAATACACTTATAGTTATTTTATTCTACAAATAGAGACAAGTTGACTTTCCAGATTATTAAAGGCATTTAGATGTTCTGTCACAGAATCTCCATCTTCCATCCTAAGATGATACAACTTATTTCGAAGAAACAACTTGTTTATCAGGGACTTTGATTGATACAAATTCCCCAACTTATCCCATAGTTCCTTAGTTGTAGATTCTCTTAAGACATTCAACAAAACCGAATCTATCAGGTAGAGTTGAATAGTACTCCTTGCTCTTCTGTCCAACTTCCCCCAATCTTCCTTCGACATACCAATAGCTGGTGTACTAGTAGTTTTTGTACTAGCACATTGTGTACCAATAGACTGTGTGCTAGTAGACAGTGTACCAGTGGGTTGTGTACCAAGATCCACAATGATCCATTGTTCTTTGTCTACAAGAAGGTCCTCCATATTGAGATTCCATAGCTCAAAGTTTTTACCATTGGACTTCTCTATCTTGATTCTAGAATAGCTCGCCATTCCTCTTTCTGCACTCAAATCACCACTACAAAATCTCCCACTAAACCCGGGTTTATCACAAACCCAAGATAAACTTGATCTATCAAGACCAAGCCAAACCCTCAACAACAAAGGCATCCCTTGAAGCCAAAAATGAGCTTTGATACCACATGTAAGTTTTAAACCTATGAAGTAAAGCAATGCATATACATTCTTAAGGAAAACAAAATTTAATCAATGGCCCATTCACATAGTACACAAAGATTTATACCAGAAACCCTCAACCAGGAAAACCTTTCTTATATTCATTATATCGAATTTCACCATTAAATATACAATATATATACAATTTTTTTATGTATTATGTAGATAAAAAAACCCTAATCCCTTAATCTGAGATCAATTTACAAAACTGCTAAAAATAGAAAAAATCACCCAAAAAAAAAAATTGGGGCACTGCCCCGAGCTATCACCCATTGTCGAACGTTGAGTGTAACCCCGGGGGGGGGGCATACCCTCCCCCACTGGGACCCCCCTAGGAAAGTGCCCGACGCACACAACACAAACATAACACTACTACGAGGGATCGTCAGACGCAGTTGTCATATCTGATGCGCCCACACATACACATGCAAAGAATATAACACATACCCAACAATGATCAACATAAAGGAAGGCCAAATTTCCAAAAAACTTGGGAAGACAATAAGAAAATAAATATGGAATAGAGGAAGAAGGGTACTAAGCTACCATTCTTTAGAAATAATTCCCAAGGACATTGAGCTTCTAAAGAACATAGAATGACCAAGATAGTGGGGCAAAAACAAAGTAAACCACCTATTCAATGTTGAGGTTGTGGAGGAGATCATATGCACACATATTGTCCTCACATGGGTGAAAAAGTGAGGATTGTTCACAATCTACAACAATTTGATACAATGGAATACATGGGAAGAAATGTACCTAGGATCTATGTAGCCCTAAAAAATAAGCAAGTTGTGTTTCAGTCACATATGATTGAAGTGGGAGGTAAGATAAAAAAACTAAACCATTGTTATTTTAATTGATTCAGGAGATAGTCATAGTTATCTAGATCCTAAGATGGTGGAAATATTTCATTTTCCAATAAGAAATCTTGGAAAATGTTGGTTGGTGTAGCTGACTGCCGAAGCTAAAAGAAAAATTAATGAGATGGTTAAGGTATGTCCAATGGACATGAATGGACTGAGAAATAGGACAGATTTGAACATCATACCTTTAGGTTCCTATGACTTCCTAATTGGTATGGATTGATTGGACCAACATCATGCTATCCTAGATTTTTATAATAGATAATTTACTTTCTTGGATGACGAAGGAAACCTAAGGATAGTATAGGGAATTCCAAGGTGGTAATCGTCAAAGAAATGTATGCATTGCAGGTGAAGTAAATTTACAAAAAGGGATGTCAAATATTTGCAGCACATGTGGAAGGGACACCTAAATATAAGATGTCAAATATTGAATATTATGTAGTCCAAAAGAGTTTGAAGATGTCTTTAAATAAATACCAGGATTACCCCCTAAAAGAGACACTAATTTCTCCATCAATCTGATGTCTAGAGCAGCCCCAATATCCAAGACCCCTTACAAGATGAGTACACCCTAATTGAAGGAATTGCAAATGCAACTTGAATATCTTCTAAAGAAGGGGTATATACACCTAAGTGTTTCACCTTGGGTTTCCCTAATATTATTTGTGAAGAAAAAGAATGGAACGTTGATACTATGCATTGACTTCAGGCAGTTGAAAAAGGTAATTGTGAAGAACAAGTATCATTTGTCAATGATCGATGACCTCTTTGATCAGCTAAAAGATGAAAAAATATTCTCCAAGATTGATCTCAGGTCAGGCTATCATCAGGTAATAATTAAAGATGAATAAATCAACAAGAATTCCTTCCGAACAAGGTATGGTCATTATGATTTCACAATGGTGTCATTTCGGTTATCAAATGCACTAGTTTTATTCATGTGTTTAATGAATAGTATTTTCAAAGAATACTTAGATAAGTTTATCATTGTATTTTTGGATGACATTCTTATATATTCTATGTTCGAGGAAGAGCATGAGAAACACTTGAGGATGGTATTATAGGTATTAAGGGAGCATCAATTGTATGTAAAATTGATCAAGTGTTCATTCTATTGGAAGAAAAATCATTATTTGGGACGTATCATTTCAGAGGAGGGGATAGTAGTGGATCTTGAGGAAATTAGAGGATGTCCATCACCAAAGAATGTGACAGAGGTCAAATCATTCATGGGACTTTCTGGATACTATAGGATATTTATTGAAGGATTCTCAAAGATTGCATATCCAATCACTTCCTTGCAAAGAACGTTGTGAAGTTTCAGTGGACATTGGATTGTGAAAAGAGTTTCCAATACTTGAAGAAATTATTAACAATTACTCCAGTACTAAGGATTGTTGATCCAAATGAAGAATTCATTGTATGTACTAATTCATGTAACGAAGGGCTGGGTGGAGTATTTAGTTAGAATGGGTATGTTGTACGCTCTAAATCAAGGAAGTTGAAGGAGAATGAAAGGCACTATGCTACTCATAATTTGGAGTTGGAAGCCATAGTGCATGTCTTGAATATGTGGAGGCACTACTTTATAGGAAAAATATTTGAGTTGAGGATAGACCATAGTGGTCTAAAATATTTATTTCGAAAGCCAACTCTAAATGCTAGGAAAAGCAAGTGGTAGAATTCCTCAGTGAATATGACTTTGATAAAAAGCATATCAAAGGGAAAGAGATCAAGGTGGTTGGTGCACTTAGCATAAGGGTGCATGAGTTGCATGATACAACCATTAGCATGTAACAATCAAATTTTAAAGACATAATCTTAGAGGTTGCAAAATCAAATTTTCAATACATGGAAATAATAACAAAACTACAACAAGGTATTTTCCAGCAAAAAAGTGAACACTATAAGCTAGAAAATGGTGAAATTATCATGTACAAGGGAATATTTATGCCAAATTCCCAGGAATTGAAAAATATGATATTGAGAGAAATGCATAATGTACCTTATGTTGGGCACCCAGGTTATTAGAAAAATATTGCAACTGTCAAGAGCCAATATTATTGGCTAGGAATGAAGAAAGAAGCTGTTAATTTTATTTCCAAATGTTTGGAGTGTCAAAAGGTCAAGGCTGAGCATAGAAACTCAGCTAGCTTTCTAGATCCATATCACATTCCTAAGTGGAAATGGGAAGCTGTAACAATGAATTTCATCACCAAACTGCCCAAAAAAGCTAGCAGCATGATTCTATCATGGTAGTGGTGGATAAGCTTACTAAGGCTTCCCATTTTATTCTAGTAAAGCTCACTCACAAGGAAGCCAACATTGTTTATATTTATATGAGAGAAATTGCTCGACTACATGGTATACCCAAGACAATTGTGTTTGATAGAGATCCAAAATTTACATAAAAATTTTGGAAAGGATTATTGAAGCGATTTCGAACAAATTTGAATTTTAGCACAACTTATCATCCAAAGTTAGATGGGAAAATAGAGAGGGTGAATCAAGTGATTGAGGATATGTTGAGGATGTATGTGATGGATAAACCATTAAAATGGGAATACTACCTACACCTGGTAGATTTTTCTTATAACAATGGGTACCAAGCATCTCTAAAGATGAGTCCATTTGAGGCACTTTATGAAAAAAGGTGCAACACCCCCATAAGTTAGGACAACCCAGTATATAGAGTAGTGGTTGGGGTAGAATTACTCAAGGAAATGGAAGAGAAAATGATAAAAATAAAACAAAATTTAAAGGCTCCCTAAGATAAGAATAAAATCTATGCTAATAAGAAAACAAGTCACGGTCAATTTAAAGTGGGTGACCATGTGTACTTGAAAGTAAAGGCCAACAAAAGTTCCCTGAAGTTGGAAAATTGTTCAAAGTTGGCATCTCGTTAGTGTGGGTAGTTTGAAATCCTAGAGAGAATTGAGCATGTAGCATACATGATTTCCTTCCCTACATCAATCTGTATTCATAATGTATTCCATGTATCATTGCTCAAAGAGTATATAACTAATGTTAATCATGTCATTGATTGGAATGTGATTCAGGTGGAGAAAGAAGGCACCTTTCAAGTGAATCCAGTGTGCATATTGGATTGGAAGATCAAGGAGCTCTAGAATCGATCCATAGAGCTAGTAAATGTCCAATGGACCTGGTACAATCTTGAAGATGCAATTTGGGTGCATTAGGATGCTACACGGGAAGAATACCCATAATTTTTTGAGGATTTTTGAAATTTTGGTTGTATATCTCTATATATTTCACTAAGGACACTGAAAAAATAAGGGGGATGGGAATGTAATACCCCTAGGATGAACCCAAATATAAATGTACATATGTAGATAAGTTGGTGAGTTGTTTGTATCAAGTCTTGGAATTAGTTTTGTAAATGCCTTTCATGATATAGGGAACATATTTGTTTCACACTAAAAGAAGAAGTGTACACATCCTAGGATATTGTGTGCAACAACTTGAGCATGAAATCTTGAGGCCAAAGAGACTTTGTGTATATGTTCATGTATTTTAGGCTGGTGAGCCTTGATACAAAAAGGACAATATGTTTTTATTATAAATGTAAATCACATACAAATATTAATGAAAAACACACCATTCTGGAGGACTAACCATGTAAAAGAGTATGGGGGGATAAACTCCACTAGATAGGGAAAGGGGGGTAAAAGTTAAGGATAAGGGGCTAATGTAGGGAGATTAAGCGAAAAGGAATATTATATTAATATTCCTTCAATTATAAAATATGTATAATTATTTTATCATAAGTTCTAAGGATGGGGACAAGTGGGCCAAGGTAGTTCTCAACATGACAAGTGTCAAGTTGGGATCATACACACATATAGTTTGGACTTAGTTTATTTTTTAGGATTCCATCATCATTCACTCACTCATTCGGTTCTCCTTTGTACCTACATGTGCTTGTACCTGGTTATCTTAGGAGTTGGACTAAAGAAGTGGGATGTTAGGCCCGTGAGAAACTCTCTCTAGGTGATAGAATTGTTGGGAATTGATTTTCTGAAGGTGCCAAAATGTAGTTACAAGGATCTAAGAATTCATATCCATCCTTTTTTTGAAGCCTCGGAAAGGAAGTGGGGAAACCGAGATACTATTGAGTAGAGAAGGGGCATAGTTCTTGGGGTGGGAAAGACATGTGGGGAATGAGGGACCAAATGTTGTTAGTTCAAGTTGGCACCTGTGACTGAGTTTTTCCTATTTTCTGAGATACATCATCCTAGTTAGGAATTCCTTTACTCGGGTGGATTTTAGCCCCATCTTGGGCGTGACCCATTATTGAGAGTTATGAGCAATGTGGTCTAAGGATAGGAGGCATTTGGAAGGTCTGCACACAGTTGGTAATATTTTTATCAAGATAAGTGTCAATTGTGTGTTAAATTATGTGTTGCATTATTATTTATGCGTTTATTTTTATGGGTTTTTCATGTGTATCCTACATGTATTTCTATTATTATTTTGTATGAATCAATGTATTTGCAGAGTATTTATATGTTTTAATTTGGTATAAAAGTTCTATTTTTTTGTTGACATGGCCTATTTGGTTGTTTGGGATGCTACACCATCTCTCTCTCTCTCTTTTCCCTCCCACTCTCTTCCCCTATTCCTGCACCCTCCTCTCTCTCCCTGCCTCCCACCCCATCTCTCTCTACCTCCCCTACACACTCTCTCTCTCATCTCCCTCAGAAGGAAAGGGAAAGAGAACAAGGTAGCTAATGCACTTAGAAGAAGGGTCCATGAGTTGCATGCTACAACTATTAGCATGTAGCAATCATATTTGAGAGACAAAATCTTAGAGGCTACAAAATCAGATTTGAAATATATGGAAATAATAACAAAATTACAAGGTATTTTACAATAGAAAAGTGAAGACTATAAGCTAGAAAATGGTGAAATTATCATCTATACGGGCAGAGTTTGTGCCAGATTCCCAATAATTCAAAAATACAATTTTGTGAGAAATTCATAATGTAGCTTATGTTGGGCACCCAGGTTATCAGAAAACTATTGCAATGGTCAAAAACCAATATTATTGTCGAGGCATGAAGAAAGAAGTTGTTGATTTTATTGCCAAGTGTTTGGAGTGTCGAAAGGTCAAGGTTTAGCATAGACACTCAGATGGTTTTCTAAAACCATTACCCATTCTTGAGTGGAAATGGGAAGTTGTAACAATGGATTTCATCACCAGAATACCGAGAAAAATCAAACTACATGATTATGTCATGGTAGAGGTGGATAAGCTTACTAAAGTTGCTCATTTTATTTTAGTTAAGCTCACTCACAAGGTAGCCAACATTGTTAATATTTATATGAGATAAATTTCTCAACTACATGGTATACCCAAGACAATTGTGTATGACAGAGATCCAAAATTTACGTCAAATTTTTGGAAAGCATTATTCAAGGGATTTAAAACAATTTTGAATTTTAGCACAACTTATCATCCAGAGTCATATGGAAAAACAGAGAGGGTGAATCAAGTGATTGAGGGTATGTTGAGAACGTATGTGACGGATAAACCATCAAAATAGAAAGACTACCTACACTTGGTAGAGTGTGATTATAACAATGGGTACCAAGCATCTCTAATGATGAGCCCATTTGAGGAACTTTATGGAAGAAAGTGCAACAAACTGGTAAGTTGGGAAAACCTAGTAGATAGAGCAGTGGCTGGGATAGAATTACTCAAAGAAGTGGAAGAGAAAATGACGAAAATAAAATAGATTTTAAAGGCTTCCCAAGACAGATAGAAAATTTATGCTAATAAGGGTAGAACTCACAGGGAATTTAAAGTGGGTGACCATGTGTTCTTGAAATTAAAGGCCAACAGAAGTTCCCTAAAGTTGGAAAAATTTTCAATGTTAGTAGCTCATTATTGTGGGTAGTTTGAAATCCTAGAGAGGATTAGGACTATAGAATACACACTTTCCTTTCCTATATCAATGTCTATTTATAATGTATTCCATGTACCATTGATCAAAACATATATACCTGATATTAATCATGTGATTGATTGTAGTTTGATTCGGGTGGAGAAAGAAGGTTCTTTTCAAGTGCATCAGGTGTGCATATTGGACCAGAAGATCAAGAAGCCCATGAATTGAGCCATAGAGCTAGTAAAGGTCCAATGAACCTAGTGCAGTCCTGAAGATGCAACTTGGGAGAACGAGGATGCTATGTGGGATAAATACTCACATCTTTTCTATGATTTTTTAAATTTCAGTTGTATATCTGTATATATTGCACTAAGAACAATTAAAAAATAAGGGGGAGGGGAATGTAATACCCACAGGCCGAACCCAACTATAAATGTAGATATGTAGATAAGTTGGTGAGTTGTTTGTATCAAGTATTGGAATTAGTTTTGTAAGCACCTTCCATGATATAGGGCGCATATGTGATACGCACTAAAAGAAGAAGTGTGAACATCCTAGGATACCATGTGCAACAACTTGAGTGCACAATATTGAGGCCAAAGAGCCTTTTTGTATATTTTCATGCTTTTCAGGCTAGTGAGCCTAAATACAAAAAGGAATATATGTTTGTATTATAAATGTAAATCACATGCAAATATTAATGAAAAACACATCATTGCAACAGACCAACCATGTAAGAGAGTATGGGGGGCTAAACTCCACTAGATAGGGAAAGGGGGATACAAGTTAAAGATAAGGGGATAAGCTAGGGAGATTAAACCAAAAGGAACATTATATTAATATTCCTTAAAGTATAAAGTATGTGTAATTATTTTATCCTAATTTATAAGGATGGGGACGAGTGGGCCAAGGTAGTTCACGGCATGACAAATGTCTAGTTTGGAACATGCATACATATAGTTTGGGCTTAGTTCATTTTCGAGGATTCCATCATCATTCAGTCACTCATTCAACTATCCTTTGTACCTACCTATACCTGTAGATGGTTAGAATAGGATTTTGACTGAAGAAGAGGGTTTCCAAGCCTGTGAGAAATTCTCTCTAGGTGAAAGAAATCTTGGGAATTGATGTCCCAAAGGTGCCAAACTACAGCTATAGGGCTCTGAGACTTTATGTCTGACTTGATGCTAAAGCCCCAGAAACAAAGTGAGACAGTCGAGGGAATGTTGAGAAGAGAAGGGGAACACTTCCCGGGGTGGGACAGGTATGTGGGGAATGAGGAACTAAATGTTGTTAGTTCGAGTTGGCACCTGTGACTGAGTTTTTCCTGTTGCCTGAGATACATCAGTCTGGTTAGGAATTCCTTTACCCGGGTGGATTTTATCCCCATATTAGGGGTGACCCACTTTTGAGAGTTATGAGAAGTGTGTTCTAATGATGGGAGGAATATGGAAGGTCTGCACATAGTTGGTGATATTTTTCTCAAGATAAGTGTCAATTGTGTGTTAAATTATGTGTTGCATTATTATTTATGCATTTATTTTTATGGGTTTTTCATGTGTATTCTACATGTATTTCTATTATTATTCAATATGAATTAGTGTATTTGCAGAGTATTTATATGTTTTAATTTGGCATCAAAGTTCTAATTTTTTGTTGGCATGGCCCAATTGGTTGTTGGGGATGCTACACCATCCCTTTCTCTCTCGCCTCTCCCCCTCACTTCCCATATATTTGCACCCTCTTCCCTCTCCCTACCTCCCACCTCCCACCCTGGCTCTCCCTACCTCACCTACTCTCTCT
>JZKD02S1893801.1:325734-372747 GCA_000966675.3 Picea glauca | reverse complement strand
TAGAGAATATTTCATGCTAAGAGGAATGTGTGCACATTATTTTTAATAATAAGGAGGGTTCAATTTAGGAACATGTGCACATTACTAAAGCTCACACACATTATTTTTATTTCAATTTTTTTTAGCAATGCACACATGATCTTGTAAATTTGTATCTCAAGAACACACACATGTTCTTGAGAACGAGCATGTGTTCTTGGAAACATTACTATGTGGCTTGTTGAGTGGAGGTTCAGGGTTTTTTGAACCTGTCACATAAAGAACACATGTACATTCCTAGAAATGTGCATGTGTTCCTGGGAGTGTGTGTGTTCCTTCTCACCCCATTGCCACTTTATCATCCACCAAATTCGTGAACTCACCCTTGAGGCTACAATGATCAATTTTAATTTGAAAGAGTTAAACCAATAGATAAGGATGTTGGAGATACACTACATGCAGAATATCCAACATTTATTTTTCATAGGTTGATTGGCCCAAATGTCTCTCTAAGATTTTTTTTCTACTGAAATCCAAAGTTCTACAATCTTGCATGAGGACATCCCCATTTCCTTTCCGTGATGCATCACATTCATGGAAAAAAGTCTTGGTGAATTTGGGTAGTGCCAAGATAGGGGTTGTGCACATAGAATATTTCAAGACTTTGAAGGATTGATCAGTTGTTGGATTTTAACTGGAAGCATTATTTTTAAGGAGAGTAGTGATAGGAGCTACAATGCTTCCATAATTCCGAACAAATTTTCAATAATATCTCATTAAACCCAAGAAACCATGCAATCTTTTAAGAGTTTTATGGAAAGGCCAATCCCTCATAGCTTCAATTTTCTTAGGTTCTAATCGTACACCATCATTTCCTACATTATGATCCAAGTACTCAAATTTACATTAGCCAAGAGCACATTTAAATGGTTTGAGAAAACAATTGTGTTTACAAAATGTCAAAATATATGGATAACTTGATCCACATGGGAAAGATGGGCTTGCCACGTTTTACTATAAATGAGAATATCATCAAAGAAAAATAAGAAAAAATTACAGAGGAAAGGATGAAAAACATGTTTCATGAGACTTTGAAAACTAGAGGGGGAACTACATGGGGAAAAAGGCATGACCAAGAACTCATAGTGACCCTCATGAGTTCTAAAGGAAATATTGGAGATTTCTTCCTATTTCATGGATATCTAGTGGTAGCCAAAATAGAGATCATTTTTTTTTAATTATTGGGTATCACTCAATTCATCCAAAAGGTCATCAATGAAAGGAATGTGAAATTTGTGTTTGATTGTGAGTTTGTTAAGTGAACGAAAATCAAGAAACATGCACCAAGTTACTTCTTTCATGAGTACGATGGATATTGGAGAAGAATAGGGGCTGGTACTAAGATGGATAACACCTAATTCTAGTAATTCTTAAACAATATTCTCAATTTCATGTTTCTAATCAAAGGGATGACGATAAGGGAGAACATTGGAAGGAAGATTGTCGGGTACTAAAGGAATGGAATGATCAAGAGAATTGCAAGAAGGGGGAAGTCTGTGGGGAGTGTTAAATATATCTTGGTGTTGGGAGAGTATATATTGGAGATCAGGGTGCATTATGGGTGTATCAACGAAGTGAATAGAGTAGAGTTCAAAAGTAACTCCATAATGGTATTTTTTTAGTAACTTTTTGATTCAATGGGAACTAATGATCTCAAGTGAGCCTATTGTGATACCTTGGAACTGATGATATCAAGTGAGCCACAACCTACTAACACTCCCATTGTGGCTCGAACTTTAGGTTAACGATTACCTAGTTCAAGAAGACCCACAATGTCATGAGGGAAGACTGTGGCAATCACTCACGATGATTCTAAAGGGTGCGCAATAAGGCAGGGGCCTTATTCCTTAGAGGCCCTTAGTCTCCCACAAGATCACCTAATGGAGTATTGAATCTAGAGGTTTTTCATGTCTACCAAGTCAGTCAAGAGATGAGTGGCACCCTTGGAGCACGTAGAGCATCCTGAAGGGCATGCCACACAATAAAAATAGAAAGAGGCAAGTGGCACCCATAGAGAATGTAGTGCGTCCTCAAGGGAACATCGCGCAATGAAAATGGAAGGAGGTCAGTGTGACCCTTGGAGAACCTAGTGCATCCTGAAGGGCATGTCATGTTTTTAACTGATAAGTGAATAAACCTAGATGACCTTAGAACAAATGATGTGTCAAGTAACATTTAAAAACAATTTTTCCCTAGTAAAAATGTTGCCCAGCTTAGTGAAATTAAAAATCTAGGTGTAAGTGACACTTGTGGTCAAAAATAATAATCACAATTAAACATGTGAAGAGAAGGGGGTAAGAAATTCAATAATTTATTAAAATCAAATTACTTTGGGGGATTAAAATTTTAAAAGGGAAATGATTTTTTTTTCATGTGTTAATTAAATTTTATTAATTAAAAAGAAAAAGAGGTAAAAGGTGGTTTTTCTACACTTGCTAATTTGAGTTTTAGATAAAAAGGGAAAAAAGGGAAACTTAAAATAAATAGGAAACTAAGGGAAAAATGGGAAACATAAAGAAAAAGGGAAACTTAAGGAACAAGTTGAATGACTAACTTAGTAAGGAATCTTGCCTTTAAGAACTTTCTAATTATGAACTCAACTAGGAATTTAGTAAAGTCGTTAGTCATTTAAAATGTGTAAGGTAATATGGGGACACCAAGGAGCGTTTTTAGGAATGATTTTTGGTGGGTGAGGGAAATAAGAGTAATTAAATAATTAATGAAATTAATTTCTGGTGCAACTAAGGGGGATGAGTGACATGTGTATGGGGGAGGTTTTTTCTGAATTAAATTAATGAAAAATAAATTAAATGGGAATTTGAGAAATAAATCACTTAGAAAATATATAAAAATGATGGAGGGGGAGTATGGATCTGATCTTTTATGCGTAACATTACATTGCCAAATGTTTGTCTTGACTGACTTATCTTGTGGGAGTTGAGATACCCATCTTGGGTAATGAGTCGTAGCTTGACCTTGTGAGACAAGTTGGGTGCTAGTTGTTCTTGGTTTAGTCTGCATGCCCCTGTTCAACTCGGGGGGCTCACGGGGAAGAAGAGTACCCCTAGTGTTGGCTGGGAGGTACTAGTGAGGTCTCATTGGTCGACAAGCAGAAGTTGGATGAAGTGTGTGTGGGACAAAAACTACTGAGAAATCACGTTGGGATAAGGTACGTCGATTTAATTGTTACTTGCAATGAATTTAAATTACTCATGTTAGTTCTTTGTTCTTTTTTAAGATTTAATTTCCATGCGTTATCTTACCCCTGCTTCCTATGGTATCATAATCTCATTTCTTGTTGTTTTTTGATGGATTTTATTTGGAAATCCCAACTTCTACTTTCAATAACTTATCTGTGTGGGATTTATTGATTATTATTCAAACTTTTTTTTTTGTCTTGCGCCTTATCCCTATGTCATCAGTCCATGCCTGAGTAGTCGGCTAGGAGCCGAATCGACTGTCATCACTTCGGTGTTTATAGATCTATAGATTCTAATGCCCTGCTTTTCTGTGCATAGATGATGAGAGGACAATTTTTTTCCCAACCATCTACCCTTACTTATCTCTGCGTTGATTGATTCATGGTTGAATGATTAGTCTTTTGCTTTCTTGTGATTGATTTATTCTGCATTTTGGTTGGTAAAACTTTTTGTTTTGATTGATGAACCCTAACACCTTGACCGGTAAATCTCAGTATTTTAATATGTTAATGTCTGTGCTTATTTATTTTGTGTCTGTGAATCTACTATGCCTGTAATTGAATATTTTTTGATTGTGTTTAATTTATATATTTACTACTATTATACATGTTGTTTGGACTATAATTTCATGTTGTTTTTACTGCCTTTGATGCCCCTTTGTTATGTGTTTCAATAAATTTTTCTCCACCATTTTGTGCCTTCTATTGCATAGTGATTTCGTCCTTCTTGCACAACGATTTCGTCCTTCTTACACAAATATTTCTGTAACCTTTATACAACGTTTTTACTAAGAAAATGTTTACCCTTATTAGACTGCAAATTACCTATCTTTTGGTTGTGAAATGAGTCACTAAAGTGCCTGCAATTTTACCCTTTTATTGACGACGATTTTTGTGTTAAACCCAACATTTCAATTTCTGGGAATTTTTTTTCTAATGTTTGGGCGTTCTCAGTGATAAGACTCAGCGAATCCATGCCTGGGCATTTTGTTTTTAATTTCTGTCCATTCTCAGTGATAAAACTTAGCCAATCCATGCCTAGGCATTTCATTTTTAATGTTTGGGCGTTCTCAGTGGTAAAAGTCATCCAATCAATGCCTGGGTGTTTCATTTTTAATGTCTAGGCATTCTCAGTGATAAAACTTAGCCAATACATGCTTGGGAATTTTGTTTTTAATGTATGGGCATTCTCAGTGATAAAACTCAGCCAATCCATGCCTGGGAATTTTGTTTTTAATGTTTGGACATTCTCGGTGATAAAACTCAGCCAATCCATGCCTGGGCATTTTGTTTTTAATGTCTAGGCATTCTCCATGATAAAAATCAATGAATCCATGCATGGGATTTTCATTTTTAATGTCTAGGCGTTCCCAGTGATAAACACAATGATTACTATCTGATTGTGTTTAATATATACTGAATGCAAGATTAATTGTATGAGAGTATTGAATATGAATTATATTGACAACAATTTTTATTACATGTGTTATGCATAGTCAAAGACATCGATATTATATCATGACAGACATACATATCTCTTGCTAAAATTCATTTTATATGGTCAAACCTGTTTTGAAGACAACAAGTTTATTAATAGCATTGGACAACGATTGATAGCATATCGATTCATAGGTGATAGCTTTTATTTATGTCTGTGTTTTGATGGAATGGAATGTATGCGTTCTAATGTAATTGAATTGAATGTCTGTGTTTTATATGGAATGGAATAGACAACTTATTTATGAGTGGTTTATATGACAGTGTTAATATATTGGTATTTATTATTATTATTTCATTAATGGACATCGTGTTATATATTAATAGACAACGGGGTTAGAGAGAGGTATTGGTTTCTGTGTATATATTCTTGACCACGATTTTAATAATAAAGGTGTATGTAATTACATTGGAAATGAAATAAATGTGTGTATAAATATTCTAGACAACAATTTCAATGAGAGACAACAACTCAATTAGAGACAACGATTTTTGTAGTGTTGGATAGCGTGAATTTGTTTTATGATTTTCTTATAGAAATATTTTTATGATTTTCTTATTGGCAAATTTTAGAAAATACAAAAATCCTTATAAAACTTGTTTTACGATTGCTTAACTAGATAGCGAACTCCTGCTGCTTAATTTGTTTTAGTTTTATAATTAAAAGACGACAAGGACATTAAAGGGCAACTAATTTATATTTAAAGACAACAATTAAATTCATGTCATTTCAGTTTTAAAGGATAGCGATAGATACTTATCTCATCTTCGGATTTGGAATATAGTTGCAACAAACTATTGTTTAATAATAATAATTTAATATGTATAGATTGATTTTGTTGTACAAGGAAATTATTGTGTTGTCTAAACATCATATTCGTCTTCTTGACTTGTTGATTGGCTGTTAGGGTTAGCCGTCAAGGGTTAGATAGTTAACTTGATGTCCTAGTGCGTTGTTTTTAGTTTGTGTTGAGGGTCCAGTTGTGTTTTTGTTCCATGGTTGTTGTCTCTCCTATCACCTGGAGACGACATGATTCTTAATGAGGGGGTCATTGTGCGCCCTAATGGATAGAGGAAAATGATAGCTTGTCGGGATTCTATGCTACCCATTGTGGGAATTTTTTTCGTTGTAGTTATTGTTGGTGCTTGGGTTGTAACACCTTCATGCATTTGGCTTGCGTGCCATAGAGACTCTAGTGACTGGCCATCAACGTAATTGTGTTAGGATTATGGATGTTGTCCTTTATCTTGTAGGCATTGTGATGTTTGTGTCAGGCGGGTAGTCATTTCTATCTTTTGGTTTGTGCATGTTTCACCCAGTTCCTTGTAGTGGTAATGCGTTGAGTCCTTATTGTTTGTTTCCTGATTTGCGTGCATGTGTTCATCATCAATTTGTGTGGTTCAAATGTTTTCGCCTCTGCCTTCCTGCCTAAAAACAAAAAAAAAAAAAAAACTTTTTTCTTCGCTTGTAGTCGTAATGATTGGAGTCGTTACATATGGTATCACAGTGGGTTCAACCCATGTCTTGGGATCACTATAGATTCCATTGATTTGATTTATGATTATAAGGTTTTTAATTAGGTTGATTTGTATTCATGAAGGTAATCATGGTTAGACGATACCCAGAGGAAGACTACGGGGTGCTAGGGGAGGAGGCACAATGCCTCCAGTAGCATCCACGCCTGAGGGGTCTAACCCCCAAGGAGATGAATAGGTTGTTAGGGAGGAATAGATAGTGGTGGGTGATGTGGTTGGACTGATCAGGTCTTTTTAGTGGATGTATGAGGCACTAATCAATGATTTGGACAGAGATGAGGCCAGGGCGCCAGCGCCCCCATAGGGTCCACCACGCACTCCTATTAGTACTAGTAGTATTCACCGTAAACTCGAGAAGGTCAAAATTCCCGAGTTCTTTGGTGCCCCATATGGTGCAGTTGTCAAGGCATGGTTGGATAATATGGTGATGTGATTTTCACTTCGCGACTATACCTCCAACATGAAGGTCTGCATGGCGGTATTTAAACTAAAGGGGAGTGCACTTATATGGTGGAAGACGCTCCTGCCACAATTGAACATGGTCATCGAATACATCATGGGAACTGTTTGAGGAATGGTTCTAAGAGAGTACCTATCATAGGAATTCATCGAGCACCAGCTCAACGAGTCCAACACCTTGCGACAGGGTGATCGTATGGTGCCTGAGTACAAGGCTTGTTTTATGGAGTTGCTTTGGTATGCTCTACACCTTAATACCAAGAAAATTAAGGTCAATAGGTTCTTATTTGGCCTTAATGTCAACATTCGTGCAAAGGTTAGGATTATGATGCCATGAAACTTTCATGATGTCATTCAAAAGGCCCTCATAGCGAAGGAGGACCTTATCAGTGGGGGTCAAAGGAGGACTCTAGCGAGACCAACAGGGAAGATGTCATCTAGTGCACTGCATCATCAGACATGAGATAGATAGATGCTAGGGTATCGTGGCTTCCAAAGAGGATCTTCTTTCACTAAACATAGGCGACCAACGCCTCAACAATGGACTCTTTACCGAGGACCACAAAATCAACAACAGTGTCGACCACAACAACAACAATTTAGGCATGTTCAACAAAACATACCAGGATTCCAGGCTAGTGGGACGTCACCTTCTACTTTGTGTACCAGGGGTACCAAGAGTATTGGACCGAAGAAGGAGTGTTGTAGATATGGGGAGCCATACTACCAGTGCGACTTACGAGTGGAGAGGACTAGAGCGTCTGGATCAACCAGGCCCACTATTGTGGGAGATTTGGGAAAGGCCTATTGGATTCATACAATGGTGAATAACTGTCAGGAAGAGCACTAGTCAACTGTGCTTGAGACATCACATACCATCATTGACCAGACCCATAGTATTTTGATAGATCTCGGTCGTACCGAGAGTTTCATTTCTGGTGCAACACTAAAAAGGATTAAGGTAAAGGTAGTCAAACAAGATGAGTTTAGTTGTGTAGAGATGGCTTCAGGAGCCAAAAAAAAGGTTGGAGAGAAGGTTATGGGCTATACCTTTAACCTGGGAGAGTTTGTCACTAGGGCCAACCTATACATCACGATATTAGGATCTTATGACATCGTGATTGGTATGAATTGGTTGGAATGGCATGAGCGGATAATCAACTGTAGGATGAAATGGTTGAGCTTGGTCAATGATGAGGGACAGATACGTGTGATTGTAGGTCAGAACCAGGGGGTTTCCTTGAGGTTCATATCTTCCTTGCAGCTACAGAAGAGAATGTGCAAGGTGAGTAAGATTTATGCAATCCTTGCATTAAACAAAATGGGAGTAGTGGAAGGTCTAGAACACCTTCCGGTGGTGAGAAATTTTGTGGAAGTCTTCCCGAAGGAGTTACTTGAGATGCCTCCAGATAGGGAATTGGATTTTACCATAGACCTACAATCGAGGATTGAACCGATAGTTAGAATGCCTTATCGGATGTCGACCTTAGAGTTACATGAGTTGAGAATGCAATTGAAGGAGTTGTTGCACCTGGGACTTATACGTCCAAGTGTGTCACTGTGGGGTGTGCCTTTTATTTTCATACGAAATAAGGGTGGGTAGTGGAGACTCTACATTGACTATCATCAATTGAACAAGGAAACGATGAAGAATCAATATCCATTGCCAAGGATTGATGATCTATTTGATCAGATGAAGGGTGCGACAATATTTTCTAAGATCGAATTGAGATCAGGGTATCACCAGTTACAGATCAAGGAGGATGACGTCCCTAAGACCACCTTTAAGATGATGTTTGGACATTACGAGTTATTTTTTTTACCATTTGGACTAATGAACTCCCCAGGGGTATTTATGATTTTGATGAACGGAGTGTTCCGCGATTACTTGGACAAGTTCGTCCAAGTATTCATTCATGATATTTTGATTTACTCTCAGACAATGGAGGACCATGACGAGCACTTGTGCTTGATAACTATAGTGTTTGTGATAGAAAAAATTGTATGGGAAATTTTCTAAATGGTTGTTTTATCAATCGAAGATTCACTACTTAGGGCATATCATCTCTGGTGAATTTATCGTCATGGATCCAGAAAAGGTCGAGGCTATTATGGAATGGCCTACACCGATGAATGTCTCGGAAGTGCATAGCTTCATGGATTTAATAGGACACTATTGAAGGTTTATCGAGGGATTTTCGAAGATAGAAAATCCAATCACAGAATTGCAGAAGAAGAACAATAAGTTGGTTTGGACTAAGAAATGCACGGAAGCCTTTCGTAGGCTCAAAGAGATGTTGAGAAAAACATTGATACTAAAGGTCCCTGACATGGATGCATACTTCTTGGTATGAATTAATACATCCAAGGAAGGCTTAGGCAGAGTCTTGATGCAATACGGTCGAGTGATTTATTACATCTCGAGGAAGTTGAGAAGGCATGAGGAGAACTATGCGCTACATGATTTGGAGTTGTTATCCATTGTATATTCCTTGAGAGTTTGGATACACTACCTTATTGGAGAAACATTTGACCTAAAAATGGACCACTGTTGACTACAACACATCCTTATGCAAAGAGACCTGAATGCGGGACAATGACGTTGGTCAGAATGGCCTAGAGAGTACGATTTCAAGATCACTTACATAAAGAGAACAATGAACCGACTGGCAGATGCATTGAGTCGGAGACCATGCATATTTTTGGTGTTGACTCTTCAGACGAATCTATGTGAAAATATTCTAACTTTACAGTGTGACGATGAGTGGTACAAAAAGGTCAAGGATTTTAGCGAACAAAATAGAATTATGGTACCAATATTTGAAGGATTTACGTTGGATGATGATGGATTATTGAGATTTAAAAATTGAATTTATGTACCACTAAAGGATGAGTTGAGGGGTTTGACCCTAAATGAGGCTCATAGAGAAGTATACATGGCTCACCCAAGAGTCACGAAGATGGGGGTAGACCTTAAATCCTTATTCTTCTGAAAAGGAATGAAGGGAAACATAGTCAACTACATGGCCAAATGTATAGAATGTCGGCAGGTGAAGATTGAACATAGACATATAGCGGGATTACTGTAGCCACACATTATTCCAAAATCAGAATGGGAGGTCATTTCGATGGATTTCATTGTTGGAATTCCACTGATGTCAAGGTGACACGACTCAATTTTTGTGGTAGTCAACACTCTGATGAAGGGTGCTCATTTTATTCTTGTGTGTACGATGTATCAGGCACATAACATAGCTAGAGTTTTCATTAGTGAGATTGTGAGGCTACATGGCATGCCTGAGAGGATTATATTCGATTTAGGATCAATGTTTACTGGATGATTTTGGACTAGTTTCCAAGAGGCCTTGGGAACCCAACTTAAATTTAGTACTGCATATCACCCGAATACAGACGAGCAAACCAAGTGAACAAATGAAGTCTTGGAAGACATGTTGTGCATGTACATGATGAACCAACATAAGGATTGGGAAGAATTCTTGCCACTGGTAGAATTCACATATAACAACAATTATCAAGGCACCATTAGGATGGTGCCTTTCAAGTTTCTTTATGGGCAACCATGTCAGATGCCTTTGAGTTGAGATTATCTTGAAGATAGTGTCTTCGTGGGACTAGAATTTATCAAAGAAATGGAAGATCAAATGCAAACAATAAGACAAAGGATAAAAAACATGCAGGATCAACAAAAGAGTTATGTTGATGCGCATTGTGTCGAACATAGTTACGAAGTTGGCGATCGAGTCTTCTTGCAGGTAAAACCAGATAAGAGTTCAATCAAGTTTGGAAAGGGTGATAAACTCTCTCCTAGGTTCATGGGACCTTTCAACATTGTGGAGAAGAAGGGGCTCATGGCCTATCGACTAGCCTTTCATGATTCTTGGAGGCGTATGCACAATGTTTTTCATGTATCTATTTTGAAACATTATATTAGTGATCCTATACATGTTATTGACATAATTTCCTTGCAAGTATATGACGAGGGTGTGCTCATATCTAAGCTGATCAACATCCTAGATCATCGCATTCGACAGCTCCGACATCGAACAGTAGAGTAGGTCAAGGTCTAGTGGGACAACTATAGTCCGCACTCGGTGACCTGGGAGGATGCATATGATATGCACCAACAATTTTCATTTTTGTTTGATAGATCAACATATGATACTATGATACACATTATTTCGACACTTATATATAGTGAAACTTCAAGACAAAGTTTAGACCAAGAGGGGGTGTATGTAACATCCCTTTCTTGCGCACACTTAGCAAACTTATTCTTTGAGGACACTTGTTTCCAAGTGATCCAGATTATTATTATATTGGTCGTTTGATTATGATTATGAGGCATTATGGATATGATGATATTTTGATTTGTGTGTTTACATAGACAAGTGCTATTGATTGGGTTCTCCTGAGTGTGCAAGACTTTGGACCTCGAGGATGTAGAGGCATCGATGAAACTCCTTGGACTCTAGATTGAGTCAGGGAGTGTACTATTGCAGTTTGATTGTTGTTGATATGACATATGTACATCTGATTAGATGTTATGAGGGTTGATTATTATTTCTGACATGATTTTTGATAATGCAGAATGACAATAGCTTGCCTACCAAACTCACATGTGGAGTAGAGGGGTCACGCATGACAACTAGAGACTTTGAGGGAGAGGTGTTGACAACAGCCCTACCACAGCCTACTAGCACTCCGATTGTGGCTCAAACTGTAGGTTAATGATTACCTAATTCGAGAAGACCCACGATGCCATGAGGGAAGACTGCGAAAATCACTCATGGTGATTATAAGGGACGTGCAATAAGGCATGGGCCTTATTCCTTAGAGGCCCTTAGTCTACCACAAGAACATCTGATAGAGTATTGACTCTAGGGGTTTTTGATGTCTATCAAGTCATTCAAGAGGCGAGTGACACCCGTGGAGCATGTCGTGCAATGAAAATGGAAAGAAGCGAGTGGCACCCTTGGACCACATAGTGTGTCCTAAAGGGCACGTCGTGCAATGAAAATGGAAGGAGGTGAGTGGCACCCTTGGAGAACCTAGTGCATTCTGAAGGGTGTGTCATGTTTTTAACTGATAAGTGAATAAACCTAGATGGCCTTAGAACGGATGATGTGTCAAGTAATATTTAAAAACAATTTTTCCCTAGTAAAAATGTCGCCCAACCTAGTGAAATTAAAAATCTAGGTATAAGTGACACCTATGGTCAAAAATAATAATCACAATTAAACATGTGATGATAAGGGGGGTACGAAATTCAATTAATTTATTAAAATCAAATTACTTTCAGGGATTAAAATTTTAAAATGGAAATGATTTTTTTTTTTTCATATGCTAATTAAATTTTATTAATTAAAAAGAAAAAGTGGTAAAAGGTGGTTTTTCTACACTTGCTAATTTGAGTTTTAGATAAAAAGGGAAAAGAGGGAAACTTAAAAGAAATAGGAAACTAAGGGAAAAAGGGGAAACATAAAGAAAAAGGGAAACGTAATGAAAAATATGAATGACTAACTTAGTAAGGAATCTTGTCTTTTAGAACTTTCTAATTATGAACTCAACTAGGAATTGAGTAAAGGCGTAAGTCATTTAAAATGTGTAAGTGAATATGGGGACATGAAAGAACATTTTTAGGAATAATTTTTGGTGGTTGAGGGAAATAGGAGTAATTAAATAATTAATGAAATTATTTTCTGGTGCAACTAGGGGGGTGGGTGACATGTGTACGAGGGAGGTTTTTTCTGAACTAAATTAATGAAAAATAAATTAAATGGGAATTTGTGAAAGAAATCACTTAGAAACTCTATAAAAAGGATGGAGGAAGAGGAGTATGGATATGATCTTTTATGCATAACGTTATGCTGCTAAATTTTTATCATGACTGACTTATATTGTGGGAGTTGGGATACCCAGCTCAGGTAACTAGTGGTAGCTCGAACTTGAGAGATGAGTTGGGTGCTAGTTGTTCTTGGTTTAGTGTGTGTGTGGACCCTTTTCCTCTCGGGTGGATTTGGGAGAAGAAGAGTACCCCTAGCGTTGGATGGTAGGTACCAATGAGGTCTCGTCAGTCGGCAAGTGGAAGCTGGATGGAGTGCGTGTGGGATAGAAACTATTGAGCAATCACATTGGGATAAGGTACGTCGATTTAATTGTTACTTGCAAACAATTTAAATTACTCATGTTAGTTCTCTATGATTTTTTAACATTTTATTTCTATGCACTATCTTGCCCCTGCTTCCTATGGTATCGTAATCCCCTTGATTGTTGTTTTCTGATGGATTTCCTTTGGCGAACCCAACTTCTTCTTTCAGTAACTTATATATGTGGGATTTATTGATTATTATGAAGAGTTTGTGCTTTGTCTTGCACCTTATCCCTGGGTCATCAGTCCATGTCTGAGCAGTTGACCAGGAGCTGAATCGATGGTCATCACTTCAGTGTTTATAGACCTATAGATTCTAATGCCCTTCTTTTTTGTGTGTGGATTGGTGTAACAGAAATCAAAATCGACTATGTTGCACAAGGAGGAGGGAGCTCAGATGGGTGGAAAAGCACAGATCTCACTCAGATGGATTGAATGGATAAAGGGTTGGCTTCTTGTTCTCTATGACATTCTCTTTCAGAGGATTCTTGCATGCCACCTTAAAAATCCCTTACAGTTACCTCCCCTGAATGGTTTAACCTGTATTCTAACTGGTGCTACAAGTGGAATTGGCCTAGAAATGGAAAAACATTTGGCAGAAGGAGGGGAACATGTTGTTATGGCATGCAAGAAAACAAGGGCTGCCAATGATTTGATACAGAAATGGCAAAAGGAATGCTCTGGGATGGCTGTCTTTCTTGATATAGAAGTGATGAGGTTAGATATTCTTTCGCTAGAATCTGTTGGAAAGTTTGCACCAGCTTGGAATGCTTAACAAGGTCAATCAAGTTTGTGTCCATAACAGAAAACTCAATTAAGGCTTCGATTTAGGTTACGTTGTACACCTTTCACTGTACAGTCAATTAAATCAAGGGCATGGGATGCATATGCACCATATATGGCATTAATATGAATAATGTTTTTTAAACATACAAATAGATGTCCGGTCAAGGCAAATGAAATAAAAGTCCGAGTTAAATGGGGGATTTATAAAAAAGGGTACGAAGGCCAAGAGCTTCATCTCGAGACTCTTAATAGGGCAGGTATCCTCTGATGCTAAATTAAAAAGAAAAGAATCATTGAGCAATCAAACAATCGAATTGTTACCATAAAAATGGACATCAGTCTCTATGCCATTTCCCTGAGCGCACTTATATGATCATTTATGGAGCTATACATGTTATCTTGTGTCAAATACCAAACTTTCACAAGCTAAGGGCCCTTTCAATAGTGGCAGCAACAACGTCATCTACCTATGCAATATTAGGATTCAGTCTCAGCATTGCCAAAGTAATCGAGAATGGGTGAAAATTGTGAACTAAGGGCTTGTTGCGGGCTATGCAATTGAACATTGATTTCTTCCCTCGTATGGAAGAACAGAACTAATGGTGAACCAACGTGGACTGACCTGTCGAAATGTTATGCATGTGAACAACGAGTTCAGGAGATATTTAAAAGTTTTGGCGAAATTGAACAAGTGGGATTAGCACGAAATATGCCTACAGCAGAGTGAAAAGATTTTGGGTGCATTTGTTTTACAACTCGTGAAGCAGCAGTGGCCTGCATTAAAGGAGTAAATGAGAATGAGCTAAGTGAAAACAGATGGACAGGAATTGGCTGGCCAAAACGCACATCAACGGTCTTCAAAAGGATTTCCCAGCGAGAATAGAGGTAATGATAATTGTAGCTCTGCAGAGGGAACAGAATACCCATGAAGAGGATGAGAATGCTGTAGACTGGCAGGCAGAAAGAGGACAGAAGCGTTTCTGCGTAATTAAAGGAAAACTCCTGTGGAATTAACTCATATGTTTACGCGTCCAATTAATTCACTTCTTTCTGCATTATTATAAAACGATGAGCTGAGCATATTCGTCCATTTAATTCCTAGATATCAGATCTTGCCAAGCCATGACAAATGGCAGAGGAGAAAAGAGAAGTCTCATTTACTCACACTTAATGGAAGCTATAAATTGTCGAAACCAGTGAGAGACACCACGATTTCTTTATTGCCTAATAAGAGTTTTCTGCATTGCATCATTCGTTGTTGAGCCTCCACGTGCTCTAGTTGGGTCGTGTTGATTCTCTTTTCATATCTGTGCGTCCACTTGGCGGTATCAAGCGGTTTTTATTTTGTAGAGTTTGCTTCCGAGAATCTGCGGAAATGTGATAGCAGCAGACTGACAGCCTCTATGTCGAGTAAATAATATGGAGGGTATTTTGCAGAGACCATTAATCTATCCAACATATGAGGAGCTGCGACCTGTTTATGCTGATCCATGCAAATATTTGAAAAGTGAAGACGCAGACACCAGGGGTAGTGAGATCTCCGAGTCCGGGTGGACAATACATTTCGATGACTATGTGATAGCTGCAGTCATAAAAATACAACCATGCCAGTTCGATGTTGACCAGCAGCAAAAGAAAAGTTCGACGTTAACCAAGGTTCCTGAGAAATATCCAATATTTGATTGTTGAGCGTCAAGAATTCCAGGCAATGAGGAGAATTCTTCCATGGCTTCCGATGCTTCGTCTGGTCCTCGGAAGTTTACTTTGCCTGTGCAAGATATTAAGTTTGAGCAGGGGCTGCAGATCGCTGGCTCATATTCCTCGGTTGCTATAAGAAAACGTGAGGTTCATGTCAATAAAGGACAGAACGACTTCTCCTGTTCACGGCCTGGAGGTTGAGGCTATAAATACGCATTCGGAAGTTCTACAATCCTTTTAGCAGATGGAGCGATGGCTTACATCAGGAAATTGAAAGAAAATGAAGCAGAGAGCCCCATTGGTACTCCTCGGGGCGAGAGGGATAGCTTCTTTGTGGGATCAGAAAATGAGATTTATTGGCATACGCCAAAGCGTCCCAGGCTTAAGCTCTCCAAGGCTCCGTCTTATGATGGATCAAAAAGCGTGGAAAAATTCAGGTTCGGATTTTTTCAATCGGCAGAAGCTTGTCTGCAAAATGTGTGTAGTGTATCTGATTTGCATTAAAGACTTGCAATCTATCTCGATGCTCCCAATGTCGAGGAGGTTCTCTTTGCAATGATTAAGCTCGCAAAGCATGTAGAGGATGGGCGGTTCAAGATGAAAGAAGAATGTGCAATATTAACAGACCTGGGTTTGAGGGAGAAAGCAGTCCAAGCCGTAATGAACTACGATTCTCCATGGCTACGAATTGGACTATACATTGTGCTTGGACGTAGTGCTCTAGTAACAAAAGAAAATCCTAGTATCTTATGTAATGGAAATTCTTCTGATGGGGTGAATGTGGAAGAAGGCTCTGAGTTCATGAAGCTGGTCATTGAGAAACACTTCTTCGCTCATGCTGGCATGTCCAAAAATTATTCATTAAATAAGTTGATTGATGGTCTCTACTGGCCAAGCTATTATGAAGCTTTGTGAAAGGTGATCTTAAAGAGGTTTTTTATGTTTGTCTTGGCACTGGACAAGGTAAAATGCCAGAGCACCTTTCCAATCAGAAATGGAATTGATAACAATGGTGGATCTCCATTATTAATTTGCCAAAATTCAGCTGTAAAATCCAGTCATCAAGCTTTGCAAGATTTCTTATCAGGTGTGATGCATGGAGAAGGTGACTTGCTTAGTCGTCGTGCTACCGTAGGCTACCAAGTTTCACAAGTTTAGACCCCGCTTGCTGAATACGATTTTCGGGTGGCAAATTTGATTGAAATTCTTTGAGATGGTATTCATTTTTATAGACTTGTTCGGATTCTATTGCAAGATACTTCTTCGGCCAGTAGGAGTGGACTGGAATGACAAAGTTATACAAATTTGTGAGGGTGCTTGGACCTGTGTCTGGCTCTATTTGTATTGCTCCTGTGAAAGAAGTGGGTACTGCAACTGAAGCATCTACATTTGAGTTATTTTTTTCAACGAAACGCTTGGATTACACGCAGAAATCCCTGTCCACCAATCAAATTATTAATAACGTTTCAACTAAGCGTTTGGCTGCTGAAGAGTCTAGAAGGCAAACCGGTTCAGATTCCCGGAACGCAAAGCGATTCGTTCTTAGATTTTTTCTTTCAAGTAATTGTTGTAGGTAAGAGAGGCAGAAGGGGGGAACAGCCCGGGAGCCTTTTCACAGGCTGGGTTTGTAATGCATTTTTTATCAAATATAAAACAGAGTTCTCAAGAGATTCTATACTTTGTCACTGTCTATTTCCATCTTCTTCATGTATTATCGTTTCTGACGTTTTCATCAATGTTTTTCTGCCTTATGTTCATTATTTCAGTTTGTATGGTTACAATTTAGTACAACCTCTGCTGTAGCTAATTGAAACATCTCTTAATACACAGTTTTTCCTCTGTTTTTCCATGAGTAAAATAAGACCTGGCTTTAATCGTTTCGCCCCATTTACAAGTTTTATTTGTGCACAGCCTTTCCTCTGTCTTTTCACGAGACAAGACCTGCGTTCAGATATTGAAGTTCCAGTGTTATTTCTTCTATTGAAAGGAAGACCAGATGTTTGGCTTTTTCTTTCAGTTTTGTTGATCTCTATCTGCTATCCATCCTCATGATTTTTTAATGAATTAGACAAACGAGGTCATGCCTTTTGTTTCTAATCTAAAAATGAGTGGAATGACTATTTTAGACCTGGTTCTAGAAGCTTCCTATGACTAATCAATCAACCAGATTTATTTCTTTGAAAAATGTGCTAAGACTTGGCTCTTTCACAGCCTAGAGTCGACTCTTGCGACAACATGGATGGTGAGGGAAGGATAAAAATTTTCCAAGACATATACCCTTACTTATCTCTGCATTGATTGATTCATGGCTGAATGATTGGTATTGTGATTTCTTGTGATTTATTTCTTCTATGTTTTGGTTGGTAAAACTCTGTGTTTTGATTGATGAATCCCAGTGCCTTGACCGATAAATCTTAATGTCTTAATATGTTAAGGTTTACGCTTATTTATGTTGTGTCTACGAATCTACTGTCTCTGTGATTGAATATTTGTTGACTATGTTTAAATTATATATTTACTGCGATTATACATGTTGTTTGGACTGCAATTTCGTGTTGTTTTTACTACCTTCGATGCCCCTTTGTACTGCATTTCGATGGTTTTTTCTCCACCATTTCGGGCCTTCTATTACAGAACTATTTCATCCTTCTTGCATGATGATTTCGTCCTTACACAAAGATTTTCATAACCTTTATACATTGTTTTTACTGAGCAAATTTTTACTCGTATTAGACTGCAGATTACCTATCTTTTGGCTGGGAAATGAGTCTTTAAAGTTTTCTTTCTAATGTCTCGGTGTTCTCAGTGATAAGACTCATCAAATCCATGCCTAGGCATTTTGTTTTTAATGTTTGGGTGTTCTTAGTGTTAAAAATCACCCAATCTATGCCTGGGCATTTCGTTTTTAATGTCTGGGCATTCTTAGTGATAAAACTCAGTGAATCCATGCCTGGGCATTTCGATTTTAATGTCTGGGCATTCTCAGTGATAAATATCATCCAATCCATACCTAGGAATTTTGTTTTTAATGTTTGAGCGTTCTTAGTGATAAAACTTAGCTAATCCATGCCTGAGCATTTCATTTTTAATGTATGGGCATTCTCAGTGATAAAACTCAACCAATCCATGCCTGGGCATTTCGTTTTTAATGTCTGGGCATTCTCCATGATAAAACTCAGTGAATCCATGCCTGGGCATTTTGTTTTTAATGTCTAGGCATTCCCAATGATAAACACAACAATTACTATCTGACTATGTTTAATATATATTGAATGCAAGATTAACCGTATGGGATTATTGAATATGCATTATATTGACAACAATTTTTATTACATGTGTTATGCATAATCAAAGACAGTGATATTATATCATGACGGACATACACATCTAACATATTGCTAAAATTCCTTTTTATAAGGTCAATCCTGTTTCAAAGACAACGAATTTATTAATAGCATTGGACAATGATTGATATCATATTGATTCATAGGTGACATTGTTTATTTACGTCTGTGTTTTCATGGAATGGAATGTTTGAATTCTAATGTAATTGAATTGAATGTCTGTGTTTTATATATGGAATTGAATGTCTACATTATTATGGAATGGAATAGACAACCTATTTATGAGTGGTTTATCTGACAGTTTTAATATAATGGTATTTATTATTATTATTTCATTAATGGACAATCTGTTATATATTAATAGACAATGGGGTTAGAGAGAGGTATTGGTTGATGCATATAGATTCTTGACCACGGTTTTAATAATAAAGGTGTGTGTAATTACATTAGAAATGAAATAAATGTGTATATAAAGATTCTAGAAAACAATTTCAATGATATACAACAACTCAATTAGAGACAATGATTTTGGCAGTGTTGGACAGAGTGAATTTGTTTTATGATTTTCTTATAGCAATATTTTTGTGATTTTCTTATTGGAAAATTTTAGCAAATTCAATAATCCTTATAAAACTTGTTTTATTATTTCTTAACTAGATCGGGAACTTATCCTTAGGAAAATACTTATATATGTTTCAGTTTTATAATTAAAATATGGCAAGGATATTAAAGGACAACTAATTTATATTTAAAGACAACGATTAAATTCATGTAGTTTCAGTTTTAAAGGATAGAGATAGATACTTATCTCATCTTGGGATTTGGAATATAGTTGCAACGAACTATTTTTTAATAATAGTCATTTAATATGTACAAATTGATTTTGATGTGCTAGGAAATTATTGTGTTGTATAAAATTCATAGTCATCTTGTTGACTTGTAGATTGGGTGCTAGGGTTAGTTGTCAAGGGTTATATAGTTAACTTGATCTCCTATCGCATTGGTTTTATCTTGTGTTAAAGGTCCAGTTATGTTGTTGTGCCATGGTTGTTGTCATGCCTATCACCTGACAACGACATGATTCCTGATGAGGGGGTCATTGCATTCCCTAAGGGATAGAGATGAATGATAACTTGGTCAAATTCTGTGCCACCCGTTGTGGGCATTCTTTTCATTGTAGTTGTTATTGGTGCTTGGATTGTAATGTCTTCATGTCATAGAGGTTCCATAGAGGTTCCAGTGACTGGCCATTGAGGACATTGTGTCAGGATTGTAGATGTTGTCCTTTAGCTTGTAGGCATGTCATGTTTGTGTCGGGTGGGTAGTCGTTTCTATATTTTGATTTGTGCATGTTTCCCCCAGTTGCTCATTGTGCTAGTGTATTGAGTCATTGTTGTCTATTGCATGATCTGTGTGTGCATGTTCATCTTTAGGTTGTGTGGTTCAACTATTGTCTTCCTTGAATTCCTACCTTAAAAAAAGGAAAAAAAAATTCACTTTTTTCTTCGCTTGTAGTCGTAACGATTGGGGTCGTTACATATGATATCTGAGCGGGTTCGACCCATGACTTGAGATCACTACGGCTTTTGTTCATTTGATTTATGATTATAAGGTTGTTAATTAAGTTTATTTGTATTCATGTAGGTAATCATGGTTAGAGGATGTTGTAGAGGAAGATGATGGGGTGGGAGGGGAGGAGGCGCGATGCCTCCAGTAGAATCCATGCCCGAGGGGTCTAAACCTCAGGGAGACAAACAGGTTGTCGGAGAAGAACAAATAGCGGTGGGTGATATGGTTGGGTTGATGAGTTATTTTCAGTGGATGTCTGAGGCACTGATCAATCGTTGGGACTAAGATGAGGCCAGGGCACCAAAACCCCATGAGGGTCCACCGCGCACTCTGGTCGGTACTGTTAGAATTCATCGCGAACTTGAGAAGGTCAAATTTCTCAAGTTATTTGGTGCCCCGAATGGCATAGCTGTCGAGGCATGGTTGGAGAAAATGGTAATGTGATTTTCACTTCGCAACTATGCCTCCAACCTAAAGGTCTGCATGGCGGTATTTCAACTGAAGGGGAGCACTCTTCTATGGTGGAAACGCTCTTTCCACAATTGAACATTGTCATCGAAGACATGTCATGGGAACTATTAGAGGAACAGTTCCGAGAGAGGTACCTATCAGAGGAATTCTTTGAGCATTATCTCAACGAATTCAATGCCTTGCAACAGGGAGGTCATACGGTTCTTGAGTACAAGGCCCATTTTATGGAGTTTCTTGGTATGCTCCACACCTTAGTACCAAGAAACTTAAGGTCAAAAAGGTCTTGTTTGGCCTTAATGTTAGCATTCATGAAAAAGTTAGGATTATGATCTTGTGAACCTTTCATGATGTCGTTCATAAGGACCTCATAGTAGAGGAGGAGCTTATCAATAGGGGTCATACCAAGACTCCAATAATACCAGCAGGGTAGGTGTCATCTGGTGTGTCGTAGCATCAGACACCAGCTAGATAGATGCTAGGATATCGTGGCTTCCAAAGAGTATCCTCTTTCATTAAACATCGGTGATCAGTGCCTTAGCAACAGAATCCTTATCCAGGACAACAACATTAGTAGCAGCTTTGACCGTAGCAGTAACAGTTTAGGCCTATTGAGCAAAATAGACCAAGATTCCATGCCGATGGGCCGTCAGCTTCTACTTTGGGCACCAAGAGTAATAGACCAAATAAGGGGTGTTGGACATGTGGGGAGCCACACTTCCAGTGTGACTACCCAGTGGAGAGGATTAGAGTGTCTGGATCATCTGGACCCACTACCGTGGGAGATTTGGGCAAGGCCCATCAGATTCATGCAACAGAGAATAACCTCCAGGAAGAGCACCAGTCGACTGTGCTCGAGACGCCAAGTACCATAGATAACAATACCCTTAGTATTTTGATAGATCCCGGTGCTACCGAGAGTTTCATTTCTAGTGCAGCGCTAAAAAGAATTAAGGTAAAGGCAGTCAAACAAAATGATTTAGCTTTGTAGATTTGTCATCAAGAGACAAACAAAAGGTTGGAGGGAAGGTTATGGATTGTACCCTTAACCTGGGAGAGTTTCTCACCAGGGCCAACCTGTACATCATGATATTAGGATCTTATGATGTCGTGATCAGTATGGATTGGTTGGAATCACATGAGGTGATACTCAACTGTAAGACGAAACAGTTCATCTTGGTCAATGATGAGAGACAAAGATGCGTGATTGTAGGTCAGAACCAGGGATTTTCCTTGAGGTTCATATCTTCCTTGTAGCTATGGAAGAGCATACCCAAGGGGTGTAATATTTATGTGATCCTTCTATTAAATGAAAAGGGAATAGCAGAAGGTATAGAACACCTTCTGCTAGTGAGAGAGTTTTCAGATGTCTTCTCGAAGGAGTTACCTGGGATACTGCCAGAGAGGGAATTGGAGTTTACCATAGACCTAAAACTGAGGACTCAATCGATAGCTAGATTGCCTTATCGGATGTCGACCCCAGAGTTACAGGAGTTGAGAATGCAACTAAAGGAGTTGTTGGACTTGGGACTTATACATCCAAGTGTGTCATTGTGGGGTTCTCCTGTTATTTTCATATGAAGGAAGGATGGGTCGTGGAGACTCTATATTGACTACTATCAATTGAACAAGTCAATGATCAAGAATCAATATCCATTGCCAAGGATTTATGATCTATTTGATCAGATGAAGGGTGTGATGGTGTTTTCCAAGATCGACTTGAGATTAGGGTATCACCAGTTACGCATCAAGGAGTATGAATTCCCTAATACTGCCTTTAAGACGAGGTTTGGACATTACGAGTTCACTATTTTATCGTTTGGACTAACAAACACCCAGGGGTATTTATGAGTTTGATGAATTGGGTGTTCCATGACTACTTGGACAAGTTTGTCCAATTATTCATTAACAATATTTTGATTTACTCTCAGACAATGGAAGAGGATGATGAGCACTTGCGCTTGGTACTTCACTGTCAGTGAGAGAACAAATTGTATGGGAAATTATCTAAATGCTCATTTTATCAATCGAAGATTCACTACTTAGGGAATGTCATCTCTGGTGAAGGTATCACCATGGATCCAACAAAGCTCGAGGCTATTATGGAATGGCCTACCCTGATGAATGTCCCATAAGTGCATAGCTTTATGGGTTTAGCAAGATACTATCGATGGTTCATCGAGGGATTTTCGAAGATAGAAAATCCGATCAAGGAATTGCGTACGAAGAATAAGAAGTTTGTTTGGACCAAGAAATACACGGAAGCCTTTTGGAGGCTAAAATAGAAGTTTACAACAACACCGATACTAAAGGTCCCTGACATGGACGCAAAATTCTTGGTATGCACTTACGCATCCAAGGAAGGCTTATGTGGAGTCTTGATGCAAGATGGTCGAGTGATCACTTAGATACTGATTAAGTTGAGAAGGCATGAGGAGAAATATGTGACGCACGATTTGGAGTTGTTATCCATTTTATATTCCTTGAGAGTTTGGAGACACTACCTTATTGGATGAAAATTTGAACTAAAAATGGACCATTGTGGACTATAGCACATCTTTACGCAAAGCAACCTAAACGCGCAACAACTGCGCTGGTTAGAATTGCTTTTTGAGTACGATTTTGAGATCACTTACATAAAAGGAAAAGCGAAGTGAGTGGTAGATTCATTGAGTCAGAGACCACGCATATTTTTGGTGTTTCCTGTTCAGAAAAACCTACGTGAAAATATTCTAACTTTACAGCACGAAGATGACTGGTACAAAGAGGTCAAGGATTTTATCAGACAAAACACAATTATGGTAGTAAGATTTGAAGGATTTGTGTTTGACGACAATGGATTATTGAGATTTAAAAATTTAATTTACGTACAATTGAATGACAAGTTGAGGGGTATGATCCTAAATTAGGCTCACAGAGCAGTGTACCTGGCTCACCCTGGAGTCACGAGATGAGGGAAGACCTTAAACCCTTATTCTTCTGGAAAGGAATGAAGGCAGACATAGTCAACTATGTGGCCAGATGTCTAGAATGTTAGCAAGTGAAGGATGAACATAGACATACAATAGGATTAAAATAGCCACACGTTATTCTGCAATCAAAATGGGAGGTCATTTTGATGGATTTCATTTTTGTATTGCCACTGACGGTAAGGATACACGACTCAATTTTTTTGGTAGTCTCCATTCCAATGAAGAGTGCTCATTTTATTCTTATGCATACAATGTATCAGGCACCTGACATAGCTAGAGCTTTCATCAGTGAGATTATGAGGTTGCATGGCATGCCTAAGAGGATTATATTTGATCGAGGATCGATGTTTACTGGATGATTTTAGACTAGTTTCCAAGAGGCCTTGGGAACCCAACTTAACTTTAGTACTGCATATCACTCGAAGACAGACAAACATACCAAACAAAAAAACCAAGTCTTGGAAGACATGTTGCGCATGTACGTGATGAAGCAGTTGAAGCATTGGGAATAATTATTTCCACTGGTAGAATTACCATATAACAACAGCTATCAAGGCACCATTATGATGGTGCCTTTCGAGTTTCTTTATGGGAGATTGCGTTAGACGCCTTTGAGTTGGGATTAGCTTGAGGACAGAGTCCTAGTAGGACCAGAAGAGATCCAATAAATGGAAGAAAAAATGAAAACAATAATACAAAGGATGAAAGAAGTGCAGGATCGACAAAATATTTATGTTGATGAACACCGTGTCAACTGTAGTTACGAAGTTGGCGATCGAGTCTTCTTGAGGGTAAAACTGCATAAGAGTTCTATCAAGTTTGGAAAGGGTTCTAAACTCTCTCCTGGGTTCATGGGAACTTTCGATATTGTGGATAAGAATGAGCCCATGGCCTATCAACTAGCCTTGCCTGATTCTTTGAGGCATATGCATGACATTTTTCACGTATCTGTTTTGATACATTATATTAGTGGTCCTACACATGTTATTGACATGAGTTCCTTGCAGGTATCTGATGAGTGTGTGCTCACGGATGATCCGATATACATCATGGATCATCGCATTCAACAACTACAACATCGAACAATAAATCAGGTCAAGGTCTAGTGGTACAACTATAGTCCACGCTCAGTGACCTAGGAGGATGCATATGATATGTGCTATCAGTTTCCATTTTTGTTTGATATATAGACTTATGATACTATGATACGCATTATTGTGACACTTATATACTGTCAAACTTCAGGATGAATTTTATACCAAGAGGGGTGTATGTAACATCTTCCTCTTGTGCTCACTGAGCAAACTTATTCTTTGAGGAAACTTGTTTGTAAGTGATCCAGATTATTATTCTATTGGTCATTTGATTATGATTATGAGGCATTATGGATATGATGAAATGTTAATTTGTGTGTTTATATATACAGGTGCTATTGAATGGGTTCTCCTGAGTGTGTAGGACTTTGGACCTCAAGGATGTATAGGCATTGATGAAACCCCTTGGACTCTGGATTGAGCCAGGGAGTGTACTATTGGGGTTTGATTGTTGTTGATATGACATATGTACATCTGATTAGATGTTATGAGGGTTGATTATTATTGTTGACATAATTTGTTGATGATGTAGGCTGGCGATAGCTTGTCGACCATACTCACATGTAGAGTAGAGGGGTCACTCATGACAATCAAAGACTTCGAGGGAGAGGTGTGGACAACAACCCTGCCAAAGCCTAATAACACTCTTGCCATGGATCAGATTGTAGGTTAATGATTACATAGTTCGAGAAGAACCAGGATGTCATGAGGGAAGACTTCGCTAGTCACTCACAATGATTATAAGGGGCATGCAATAAGGCAGGGGCCTTATTCCTTAGAGGCCCTCAGTCTCCCACAAGATCACCTAATGGAGTATTGACTCCAGGGTTTTTGATGTCTATTAAGTCAATCAAGAGGTGAGTGGCACCCTTGGATCATGTAGTGCATCCTGAAGGGAACATCACACAATGAAAATGGAAAGTGGTGAGTGGCACCCTTGGAGAATGTAGTGCGTCTTGAAGGGCATGTCATGCAATAAAAATAGAAGGAGTCAAGTGGCACCCTTGGAGCACCTAGTGCATCCGGAAGGGAAGGTCATGTTTTTAACTGATAAGTGAATAAACCTAGATGACCTTAGAATGAATGATGTGTCAAGTAAGATTTAAAAACATTTTTTCCCTAATAAAAATGTCGCCCAACCTAGTGAAATTAAAATTATAGATATAGGTGACACTTGTGGTAAAAAAATAATAATAACAATTAAACATGTGACGAGAAGGGGGTAAGAAATTGAATTAATTTATCAAAATAAAATTACTTTGGGGGATTAAAATTTTAAAAGGGAAATGGTTTTTTTTTTCATGTGCTAATTAAATTTTATTAATTAAAAAGAAAAGGGGGTAAAAGGTGGTTTTTCTACACTTGCTAATTTGAGTTTTAGGTAAAAATGGAAAAGAGGGAAACTTAAAAGAAATAGGAATCTAATGGGAAAATGGGAAACATGAAGAAAAAGGGAAACATAACGAAAAATATGAATGACTAACTTAGTAAGGAATCTTTCCTTTAAGAAATTTCTAATTATGAACTCAACTAGGAATTTACTAAAGCCGTAATTAATTTAAAATGTGTAAGGGAATATGGGGACACCAAGGAGTGTTTTTAGGAATGTTTTTTGGTGTCTGAGGGAAATAGGAGTAATTAAATAATTAATGAAATTAGTTTCTGGTGCAACTAGGGGGGATGGGTGACATGTGTACGGGGAAGGTTTTTTCTAAATTAAATTAATGAAAAATAAATTAAATGGGAATTTGGGAAAGAAATCACTTAGAAATTCTATAAAAAGGATGGAGGTGGAGGAGTATGGATCTGATATTTTATGCGTAACGTTATGCTGCAAAATTTTTTTCTTGATTGACTTATCTTGTTTGAGTTGGGATACCTAGCTCGGGTAACAAGTGGTAGCTCGACCTTGCGAGGTGATTTGGGTGCTAGTTGTTTTACTGTGCATCGGCCCTTTACATATCGGGGATCTCAGGTGGAAGAAGAGTACCCCTAGTGTTGGCTGGGAGGTACTGGTGAGGTCTCATCGATCGAAAAGAGGAAGATGGATGGAGCACACACGGGACAGAAACTATTAAGAAATCGCATTGGGATAAGGTACACCAGTTTAATGGTTACTTGCAATGAATTTAAATTACTCATGTTAGTTCTTTGTTCTTGTTTAATATTTCATTTCCATGCGCTATCTTTCCCCTACTTCCTATGGTATCGTAATCCCCTTGCTTGTTTTTTTCTGATGGATTTCCTTTGGCAAACCAAGTTCTTCTTTTAGTATCTTATATGTGTGGGATTTATTGATTATTGTGAAGAGCTTGTGCTTTTTCTTCCACCTTATCCCCAGGTCATCATTGCATGCCTGAGTAGTCGAACAAGAGCTGAATCGATGGTCGTCACTTTGGTTATTATAGACCTATAGAATCTAATGCCCTTCTTTTCTATGTGTGCATGATGAGCGAATGATAATTTTTTTCCCAACCATCTACCCTTGCTTATTTCTGCGTTGATTGATTCATGGTTGAACGATTGGTCTTGTGCTTTCTTTTGATTTATTTCTTATTTGTTTTGGTTGGTAAAACTCTGTGTTTTGATTGATGAATCCCAACACCTTGAACAGTAAATCTTAGCATTTTAATATGTTAATGTTTGTTCTTATTTATGTTTTGTCTGCTAATTTACTGTGTCTGCAATTGAATATTTGTTGACCGTGTTTAATTTATATATTTACTGTGATTATACATGTTGTTTGGACTGCAATTTTGTGTTTTTTTTACTGCCTTTGATGCCCCTTTGTGTTGTGTTTTAATGGATTTTTCTCCACCATTTCATGCCTTTTATTGCACAGCGATTCCAGTCTTCTTGCACGATGATTTCGTTCTTATTACACAAAGATTTTCGTAACCTTTATACAACATTTTTTCTGAGAAAATGTTTACCCGAATTAGACTGCGGATTACCTATCTTTCGGCTAAGAAATGAGTCTTTAAAGTGCCTTTGATTTTACCCTTTTATTGACCACGATTTTTGTGTTAAACCCAACATTTCAATGTCTAGGTGTTTTTTTCCTAATGTCTAGGTGTTCTCAGTGATAAGACTCAGGGAATCGATGCCTGGTCATTTCGTTTTTAATGTCTTATAATTCTCAGTGATAAGACTCAGCCAATCCATGCCTGGGCATTTCATTTTTAATGTCTAGTCATTCTCAGTGATAAAAATCATCCAATCCATGGATGGTCGTTTCGTTTTTAATGTTTGGGCATTCCTAGTGATAAAACTCAATCAATCCATGCCTGGGCATTTCGTTTTAAATGTATGGGCATTCTCGGTGATAAAACTCAGCCAATCCATGCCTGGGCATTTCATTTTTAATGTGTGGGCATTCTTAGTGATAAAAATCATCCAATCCATGCTTGGGTGTTTCGTTTTTAATGTTTGGGCATTCTCCCTGATAAAAATCAGCGAATCCATGACTGGGCATTTTGTTTTTAATGTTTGGTCATTCCCAATGATAAACACAAGGATTACTATATAATTGTGTTTAATATATACAAAATGTAATATTAACCGTATGGGAGTATTGAATATGCATTATATTGAAAGCATTTTTTATTACATGTGTTATTCATACTCAAAGACAACGATATTATATCATGACAGACATACACATATAATCTCTTGCTAATATTCCTTTTTATATGGTCAATCCCATTTCAAAGAAAGTGAAGTTATTAATAGCATTGGACAACGATTGATAGCATATTGATTCATAGGTGACAACATGTATTTACATCTGCGTTTTCATGGAATGGAATGTCTGTATTCTAATGTAATTGAATTGAATGTCTGCATTTTATATATGGAATTGAATGTCTTGAATTGAATGTATGCATTATTATGGAATGGAATAGACAACCTGTTTATGAGTAGTTCATATGACGTTGTTAATATAATGGTATTTATTATTATTATTTCATTAATGGAAAATGTGTTATATATTAATAGACAGTGTGGTTAGAGAGAGGTATTGGTTGTTGCGTATAGACTCTTGACCACAATTTTAAAAATAAATGTGTGTATAAAGATTCTATACAAAAATTTCAATGATAGACAACAACTCAATTAGAGACAATGATTTTGGTAGTGTTGGACAACGTGAATTTGTTTATGATTTTCTTATAGCAATATTTTTATGATTTTCTTATTGGCAAATTTTAGCAAATTCAGTAATCCTTATCAAACTTTTTTTATGATTTCTTAACTAGATAGAAAACTACTCCTTAGGAAAATACTTATATCTATTTCAGTTTTATAATTAAAAGACAACAAGGACATTAAAGGAAAACTAATTTATATTTAAATACAACAATTAAATTCATGTAGTTTCAGTTTTAAAGGACAACGATAGATACATATCTCATCTTGGGATTTGGAATATAGTTACAATGTACTATTGTTTAGTAATATCATTTAATATGTACAGATTAATTTTGTTGCACAAGAAAATTATTTTGTTGTATAAAATTCATAGTCGTCTTGTTGACTTGTCGATTGGGTGCTAGGGTTACTCGTCAAGGGTTAGATAGTTAACTTGATCTCCTAATGCGTTGGTTTTAGCTTGCGTTGAGGGTCCAGTTATGTTTTTGTTCCATCATTTTTGTTGTTGATATTATGGTAGATTCGAGAGGTATGAACCTCTATTTGTGACCTATGATGAGATTAGAATATTCCGAAAGGAAGAAAAGAAGTAAAAGAAACCCTAGACGAGATGTCGATTGTAGAAATATAATTAATATGAATTAATTAATACCCAGAAGGAGAAGTTGGCCCAGGAAATTCTGTCAGATTACTATAAATACAGGGCACCAGTTCTCATTATTCACATTCTCGTAATTTCAGAGATCCAGTTGTGCACACTACAATTGGAAATTTTGTGTGCAATTTTCTAGGGAAGGTGTTTGCGCCAATTTCTGGGTGGGACTATCTGATCAGCTTTGGTTTATATTCTTACTTGGTGTATTATCCTTGCTTGGCTATTGATTTCTACCAGTATTCTTATCTATCAAGGTCAAGGTGCACGAAGGGTGGCTTCGGCCTATGGTTGGGTGAAAAGGGTATTGTCAATGGTAAAATGAGCACAATCCTTCATATTATAATAGGTTATGGGCCCACACCTCCTTCATTTAGTCTAAACGCTGGAAGAAAGCATAACCTCTAGGATATTGAGCTCATTGAGGAACTGCCACTAGGGTTACTAGTAGGAGCAGCTTCCAAAGACACTGTCATTAGGGTTACTAGCAGAAGGAGTTGCAGAAACCATAATCTCAGATCCAACACCTTGTGATGGAGCATCTCGCTCAAAAAGAATATATTCAGATGCACCCTAACTTGAATCTCTCAAAACACATTGGCTCTCTCAAAATATAAAAACAATGAAGTTGAAGTTTTGGATCAAGGCATGACCAATCACTAGTCAACCAAAGAAATGAGTGAAATGATCAGTCTTTTACAATACTCAACACTTACTAGAATGATTGAAGATGAAATGTGGATAATCAATAGTGGAGCTTCTAGGCACATGACAGGAGATCAATCCAAACTCTCAAATCTAAATGAGAAGAATACCTGGTACAAGTTAGAGCTTGGAGACAAAACCACTTACCCCATGGAAGGATTTGGACAAGCCTCCATCAAAATGAAAACAGGTAACTATGTTCACTTAAGCAATGTTTTATATGTACTTGGTTTAGAAAAGAATCTTGTATCGATATCTTTCCTAAAAGACAAGGGAAACATAATGGTTTTTGTGGATGGAAAGGTGTTATCATGGCATCAAGACTCTGGCATAAAGAATGCTAGGGTTATTGGAAGTCATGAAGGAAATCTATATAGACTACTAGAACAAAATGAAGAAGCTCTTGTAAACAACGAAGTCAACCCCAATGAGATTTGGCACATAAGGTACACTCACATTAACTATCAAGAATTACCCTTTCTCAAAAGGTTGGTTGAAGGAATACCGGAGTTGCAGTCTACACATGAAGGAATCTGCAAAGGATGTGCTCTTGGGAAGAATATCAAGAAACAATTCCCAAGCATCAACAACAGATCTAAGGAGATTCTAGATCTAATACGTTTAGATGTTTGCGGTCTGATGCCAATAAAATCTCTAGGAGGATCTTCTTACTACGTAATATTCATAGATGACTATTCTAGAAAGACTTGGTTATATCTACTCAAGACAAAAGATGAAGTATTCAACAAGTTTCAAGAGCTCAAAGCAGAAATGGAAAATCTCATGAACAAGAAGATAAAGACGTTAAGAACCGATAATGGTGGAGAATACACATCAAAAGAATCCATTGCATTCTGCAAATTGGTAGGGATTAGGAGGGAGCTAACTATTCTTGATAATCCTCAACAAAATGGTGTAGCAGAAAGAAAGAACAGACCTATCAAAGAAACTGTAAAAGCCTTACTAAATGATCAAGGTCTATCCATGTTCTTATGGGGAGAAGAACCAATGACAACAATATATGTGGAGAACATAAGTCCTCATCATATATTGAAGGACATGACACCAGAAGAAGCTTTCTCAGGTAGGAAACCTAATGTGGAAAATCTAATAATATTTGGATGCCTTGTTTACTCTCACATTCCCAAGGACAACAGGAATAAATTAGAACCTTCAGGAAAGAAAGGGATATTTGTGGGACAGATTGATTCATCCAAATCTTATAGAATATATATTCTAGAAAAACACAAGATCGAAGTCAGTAAAGATGTAACATTCAATGAGAATATGGCCTTCAATAAATCCATAGAAGAAAATATAGAAGAAGAAGAGATTGAAGAACGTAACGAAGAAAGCACAGAAAACGTAAATGATGAAAAGGAACTACCTGATCATCCTATGGAGCCATGTGAAAAAATTGATTCAAATATTGTACCTAAGACCAAGAAAATACCAACTTGGCTTGAAGATACCTTACAAGACACACAAAGACTCAAGGTTCCAGAAGCAACATTCAGAAAGAGTAAAAGACCTAAAAGATTCTCAAGTTATGCAGCATGCATGACGAAGCTTATAGATGAAAAATGGAAAGAAGCTATGACGGAAGAGAATCAATCCATTATGAAAAATGAGGTATGGGAAATCATACCAAGACCTAAATAAAAATTGGTGGTATCTTCAAAATGGGTGTACAAGATCAAACATGCAGCAGACGGAAGCGTGGATAAATACAAGGCAAGATTTGTAGCTAGAGGGTTCTCCCAGAAGGAGGAAGAATATTATGATGAAACATTTTCTCTAGTGGCTAGATATACTTCCATCAGAGCTATCATATCTCTTGTCGCTTCCATGGGATGGAACTTACATCAGATGGATGTAAAGACAACTTTCCTCAATGGAGCTATTGAAGAAGAATTATATATTGAACAACCTGAAGGGTTTGAGGTACATTCCAAAGACACTCACATTTGCAGATTGAAGAAAGCTCTATATGGACTCAAGCAAGCTCCAAGGGCTTGGTATGCTAGAATGGACATCTCTCTAATGAGACTTGGTTTCTCCAAGAGTCACGCAGATCCAAACCTTTATTACAAAGTCATGGACAATACACCTGTGATTCTACTATTATATGTTGATGATCTATTCATAATAGGTGAAGAGTCTCTCATTATCCACTGCAAGAAGGAACTAGCTTCTGAATTTGATATGAAAGATCTAGGTCTCATGCATTATTACTTGGGACTAGAAGCATGGCAGAAGCATGGTGAAGTATTCCTTGGATGAGGAAAGCACACAATAAATATCCTTCAGAAATTTGGAATGATGGATTGTAATTCCATGGACACTCCTATGAATGCGGATATAAGAAAAGTGAAAGTTCCAAATTTTGATCCAATAGATCCATCTGTATATCGACAACTAATTGGTTCATTTATGTATTTGGTAAATACTCGACCAAACATTTTCTTTGCCGTGAATACACTAAGCTAGTTCTAGGTGGAACCAAGACATGAGCATTGGATAGTTGCAAAGCATGTATTAAGATATATTCATGGGAAAATAAACTATGGTTTAAGATATACTGCATCCAACAATATACAACTTCATGGATTCACAGAATCTAATTGGGAAGGAAGTGCAGAAGATAGAAAGAGCACTTTAGGTAGGTGTTTCAGCTTGGGCTCCGCTATGATATCTTGGGACAGAAGGAAACAAAATTCTGTCTCACTCAGCACAACAGAAGTAGAGTATATGGCAGCATGTGAAGCATGCACAGAAGCAACATGGTTAAGGAAGTTAATCTCTTATTTATTTTATCATATTCTGTAATCGACCATAATATATTGTGATAATCAAAGTTGTATAAGATTATCAAAACAACCCGTGTTTCATGAAAGGTTGAAACACATTGAGATCAAATACTAATTTATTCAAGATAAAGTCCAGGAAGGATAGGTAAATCTCAAATATATCCCCACTAACGAGCAGACAACAGACATTCTGACAAAACCTCTATCCAGAATAATGTTTTCATATTTCTGAGAGAAGATGGAGATCGTGGAAATAACTCCCTTATCTAAAAGAGAAGACTCTCCAGGTTAGGATGGAGCACTAAAAATATTATTGAAAAATATTATTGAAACATTTATCTGTGTGATTGAAAAATAGTCCATCTTGGACAGATTCTTTCCTGTTAAGAAAGTGGATTGATATTTCTGATGGACAACGATTTCCCATTGTGGTTAACATGGGAAATTGTCCAGATTGTTGATGTATCATAGACAACGAATTCCCATTGTGGTTAACATGGGGAGTGATCTAGGGTAGTCTCTCTTCTTGAGGTTTACTCAATAAGATTGGCCCGCCTCACCAGACAACGATTTCTCATTGTGGTTAACATGAGGAATGGTTCATTTTGGAGGTTGATGCGAGACAATTTTTTCCTCTTGTGGTTAACAGAGGAAATGGTCCAGACAATCATTCCTTAGGGTTTATACATTCTCTCTAGGGTGAACTTTGATTAGTGTAGGAGGAATGGCCCAGGGTGGGGAATGGTCCAGGCTCAGCAATGAGGGATAGACATTCCTTAGGGTTTATACATTCTCTCCAGGGTGCACTTTGATTAGTGTAGGAATAATGGCCCAGGGTGGGGAATGGTCCAAGTTCAGAAGACAGGACAATTATTCTTCCTTGTTTGAGAAGAATAGTCCAAATATATCATTGTTCTACTCTAAGGGCATATATTCTTTCATATCTCATAGATGTGAGTGAAATATTGGCCCAGATGATTCCGTTTATTTTAACAATATTTTTCTGTGCGGGTTGGCATCAAATGATTGTTATCGAGACTGCCTATCCATAGATAGTGGAGATATACTACTATGGTTGATTTGTTCCACTATTTGTGACTATGTGTCACAGTTTGGGTAGTTGCATACTACCATGGATAAACACAACTGTGTTCTATCAATTGATATTGTACCAATTTTCCTAGGAGATTATCCAGTTGGATAATAATGATGATGCTCGTGATACTACCAGTTGAATGGTTTGTTTGTGCTCAAGACCATACCTCCCTATCTAGGAGGTAGTGTTGATATTATGGTAGCTTCCGGAGGTATGAACCTCTATTATGACCTATGACGAGATTAGAATATTCTGGAAGGAAGCAAAGAAGTAAAGGAAACCCTAGACAAGATGTCGGTTGCAGAAATATAATTAATATGAATTAATTAATACCTATAAGGAGAAGTTGGCCCATGCAAGTCTTCCATATTATTATAAATATAGGGTGCCAGTTCTCATTATTCACATTCTCAGAATTGCAGAGAGCCAGTTGTGTGCACTACAGTTGGCAGTTTTGTGCGCAAGTTTCTAGGGAAGGTGTTTGCTCGAGTTTCTGGGTGGAACTATCTTATCAGCTTTGGTTTCTATTCTTGCTTGGTGCATTATCCTTTCTTGGATATTGATTGATACAAGTATTCTTATATATCAAGGTCAAGGTTCTTAGAGGGTGGCTTCAGCCTATGGTTGGATGACAAGGGTATTGTCAATGGTAAAATGAGCACAATCCTTCATATTCTAACAGTTGTCATGCCTATCACCTAGAGACAACATGATTCTTGATGAGGGGTTCATTGTGTGCCCTAATCAATAGAGGAAAATGATAACTTGGCTAGAGTCTGCTCTACTCATTGTGGGTATTTTTTTCATTGTATTTGTTGTTGGTGCTTGGGTTATAATGCATTCATGTGTTTGGTTTACATTCCATAGAGGTTCTAGTGACTGTTCATTGAGGTTGTTGTGATGAGATTGTGGACGTTGTCTGTTAGCTTGTAGGCATTTTCATGTTTGTGTCGGGCGTGTGGTCATTTCTATCTTTTGATTTGCGCATGTTTCGCCCAGTTCCTCCTTGTGCTAATGAATTGATTCATTGTTGTATGTTGCCTAATCTGCATGCATGTGTTCATCGTTAGATTGCGTGGTTCAATTGTTTTCATCGTTGCCTTCCTTCCTAAAAACAAACAAAAAAAAAAAATATGCACTTTTTGTTTTGCTTGTAGTCGTAACGATTGGTGTCTTTACAATTAAAGATGAAGGGTACCACTATGATCAGTGAAAAGAGAGGAATCCAATGAAATATATGAGAAATAAGGGTGTTGAAAAGGGTGGGTGGTTCCATGGAAAAAATGATTACAAATTATAGATACCAGTGCGATCAAGGAGAAGAGAGGAAGCCAATGGGCTATGTACCAAATAAGGGTGTAAGAAAGACCACTTTACTTATTTTTTATTTTTTTAGTCCTGCAGATACCAATGGAACATCAACATATAGAGAATGACAGGTCTTTGTGGTTTAAAGATGATGAAATATCTTATACCAAATGTATTATAATAATAAGAGACAAAAATACATTTGTATTAGACATTTGGTATAATAATTATAAAAAATGTATTATAATAATAAGAGAAAAAAATATTTCAGCAAATACCAATGGAACATCAACATATAAAGAATCATGACACAAAAAATGATACCTTTATTGATAGAAATCCAAGTTCACATGCCTCTTCAAGGGGAAAACCTCTATTAGAGAAGAGCTCTATTACAATAATTCTCAAGACAAGACTTTCTCATGCCTTCTACTACTATTTATACTATTTTTATCTTCTAAATAACATTCTAGAGGAAGATCTTTCTAGAAGAGGAAGCTTATATTAAGTCTTCTTACTTTAGACTTTTTCACATTATTAAATAGACCTAATTAACTAAAGTCATTATTTATTACACAGAAAATATTATTCTACCTACGTGAGAGGTTAGGGAGGTTAGGTTCCTAACACCTCCTTGTATATACCCCGACTAAACTATCTCTATGACTCTCTATAACTCATATAGATGGATGTGCATAGAAAATCATATCTACACTTTGGTACACCATCCATGAATGAATTTCCATCATTTTCATATTTACCTTCTCCCTCTCCCATGGTTTGTGATCTATTTAACAATAATTTAGACCACTGATTCAATCTATGGTGTCATGAGTCAGGTGGAGTTGGATGCATGCATAGTAAATGCAAATTCAGAGCTTAACCACTCCATTGACAACGACATATAGGTGTTTACCGTGTGAATTGCATTACTCAAATTTTTCAGATGAGCAATTTTTTTACCCTTTTTAAAGCACCAATTACATTGCAATTGTTTTGATTGTAAATTCATTGTCGTGGTAATTATTTTTTTTATTGCAAATTCTTCGACATGGTAATGATATACATTAAAGGTTTGGTCCCAACTATTTGTAAATTAAAATATCACTATGGTTATCATCATCTAAAAATTCATCACGGTCCATGGATCTCTTTCTTTGTTATTAATTTAATTTTATTAGTAATTCCAATAGTCAATAGTTTTTCCTTTTCCTTCCATATATCAAAATTGATTCTAGAAAATATCTAGTAAATGCACATAACTTAAATTATTGATTATGTTATAGATTATGTGATAAATAGATACATGAATGTGTGTGTGTGTGTGTGTGTGTGTGTGTGTGTGTGTGTGTGAGAGAGAGAGAGAGAGAGAGAGAGGGAAATAAGAATTTCAAAATTCAAATAAAGTAGAAAAAAATAATAATTACAAAATCTACACAAAATAGACTATGTGGGGATGAATATTAATAAAATAGAATACAATTAAAGTTAAATGAATATTGTATAAAATAGAGATAATGTCAAGATTCAAAGACCATCCTATTTTAGAATAGGAGGAAATAATAGTATGATCATTATTCATATGGTTATGAATAAAGTTACATTATTAAATTTATTGAGCAATTATCTAATCTTATCAAAGGATTAAAAAATATATAATGATATGTGAATGATTATTTGATCTTATATTTTGAATTTTGATTGAAGAACATAATATATTCACTATATAATAATATGTTAACATTTGTAATTATTAAGTTTATTAATTATGTAAGTAAGAAACACATACATGTAAAATTTATTAATTTTATCTTTCTTTTGCATAATTATTATATTTTTCATAAATAATTCAACATACAATATTATGAAGTGAATAATAATTGGTCCAGAGTAAATAATAATTGGTTGAGGACTTATTTCAGAGAATTTTGATGTCTTATATTATAACAAGTGGGTACCATTATTTGTTTATTTTAATATAATTTTTATTGCTATTATAAATAATCCATAATAGCCTTCAGTTCTTCAATGTCAAATCATCATCAAACCAAACCATGGAGAAGATGTATCGTATATCAAATTTGTAATAGAAACAGAATATCAAACTCATTTTTGAACAATCTTGTAACAAAATTTACACGCATGGTAGTTTTTTTTAATTTCCCACTTCAATTTTATGAAGAAAATAGAATATTTTATATCTAGGAGAAAAATATTTTACTCTTATACAAATTTATTTATTTAGATAAAAATAAATAATTTGTTATTAGATTTTAGGTGAATATGGATATATTTTAAGTAATTTTGATAAGAAATGTCCCACCACTTCACATGCAACACAAATTTTAGGAACATAGGCTAATATAGATTTTGTATTGGTATAATCATCTTCAAGATGCTAGTATAAGCATATTCAAGATGTTGGTATGTAATGTTGTAATTCAAATGTATGCATAAATACAAATCTATGCAATGACACTTGTTTTTAAAAGAAAAAACATTATTTCACTAACTTAACCCTTTTTTTTTTTTTTTTTTTCAATATAAGAAATATTAAATATTTTAAATAGTACTTAAGTTAAAACTAAGCTCAATCTTATAAGCTATGAGACTAAGTTTAATCTTATATAATTAAAGTAGGGTGGGATAAATGAAAGTGTTGTTCATCATGAACTTTTGTTATATCATAGTGATGCAGGAGCATCGCTGATTCATCAAGAGAGCCAGCGCGGAAGCAGAGGACATCTGGACAAGCCAACACAAATTTTGAACCCACTTTGCATTTTTTGCACGAATCTTAAATGAGCCATTAAAGATGAGGTGCACTTGTATAGTGTAAATGGACCTTGAGCGGATAGCTCTCGTCCTTAGTAGATAGACGACACTTAAAACAGTTAATGCAGGTAGATAGGATTTTAATTTCTGGATTTGACAGTTTAGGAGTTGGAGGGAAAACAGATATAGACACCCTCATTGTACATTGTAACATTATTCTAGAAGAGAAGGAGAGCAAGAGAAAGCAGAGGATTGTGTAAATAACACCCATGTATTGAAATTTGAATTAATAGAAGAGCTTTGGTTCAAATTCATGGTTTTGTGTTTGATTCTCTATGTATTGATGTTGGTGTGCTCATGAATGTTTTCTTCCTATTATACAATTGCTTTTACATTATATGTATGTGATTTCCCTGATGAGATTGAAATCTAGAAATGAAGAAGGAATGAGTTTCAATTGTTTCTCTATCTGAGTGAAGATTCTTGCAAGGAGTGTAGTTGAAGTTGTCCGCAAGGAGTGCATTGATAGAAGGATCAGATAGTTTAACTCTTGTTCTTGTTCACCCAGAGGTGGAATTGGGTTGCTAAAGTCGTGCAAGGAGTGCACAGGCCAAGGGAGAGTCTCAGTTGTGAATCAGAGCAGAAGCTTTGGAGGACTGTTGCTACAAACGTGCGCAGAGTCAAGGGAGGCTGAACACTTGAAGTGTTTGCAGAGTTGCAGCAAGGAGTGCGAGCAAAGGGTTCTCTTTTCTAAGAGACTGAGAAGTTGAAAAAAAACTCAGGAGGAGTAAAGCTTTCAAATCTGTTGAAGGACCGCACAGGAGGTTTTGCATCAAGAAATCCTCAAGGGGGAAGAAGCGATGATCAAGATCTTATGGAGAGGATTCATGAAATTCTGTCAGCCGTCAAATTTGACAAAATAGCAAGGAGGTTACGACCAAATCCTGAGTTCGAGCTCGAAAGTTTGTGAGTCATTGGATCAGCAGTTGATTTCCCGTCAACCATCAAATTTGGCAGGATTTGCACCGGGGTCAAGCCCTAGTTAGTAGAGGAGAAGTCCCGGAGGAGTCCGTTCTCATGTGCATCGGGGATCGGTGTATTGGGATTTTTGGTGACGTGAAGATCATTGCAGGAGGGGTCGTCAAACTCTGAAACATGACGGAAAAATAACCACAAGCACTTGAGTGGAAGACAGGTGTCACCCCATATCGGGGTTCAGTACTTAGAAAGTTTCAGGAATGAATGTAGCTAAGATCACGATATTGTGATATGCGATTTCCTGACCATAAAAGGAGCGTGGGCCATTGCGCCAACAAGGAGGATAGGTGGCGCATTTAATCGATATATCGGGAGTCGGGGTTCAGTGACGTAAGTTGATTTCAACACCATAGGTACCGAAATCTCGATGGAGAAAGTCCCAATAGAAGTAGAAGATGTTAGCATTGACTGACGTTGGGTTTCAGGATATCGCAAGATGCAAAGTGCACAACCACAGGATTCACGAATCAGCGAAGTCCGATTTCTTGATAATTAAGGGGGATCAATGACGAGAGTTGTTGTGGGTGTAGATTTTCCGACAGGGAAATAGAAGAACCTTGGCATTCTTTGGACCGAGAGGAAGAGAAGATCTTGTGAGAAAACGTGCCTGCGGGTGTGCCTGCGTCAGTTTTGGTATTAGAGCCAGAAAATTTCTTTGCTTTCTGTAGCAACGAAGAAGGAAATTCACCATGCCGCCAAGGAGAAGGGATGCACAGTCACCTGATCCAGAGGATAGGGAGATGCAAAGAAGAGGCAGGCAAGTAACGAATCCATAAATGGAAAGGAAAATGCGTGATCTCCGGGCTAGACTTGAAGAAATGGAGATAGTGCAAAGACGCACAACTAGTGCAAGGGATCTTAGTGATTTCGAGAGTGAGGTTAAGATTGAACATGAAGAGGAAGTTGCAGCCGAAGATGCAGCCAATGAACATCAAATCAAAGCTATTTCCAAGATGGGTGCAAAGGCAAAAATGGACATTCCAGTTTACAAGGGAAACTTGGATGCAGAGGAGCTTCTAGATTGGATTAGAGCTCTGGATACTTACTTCAACTACGAAGATGTCGAAGAAGATAAGAAAGTCAAGCATGTTGTTATACGCTTGAAAGGACATGCATGATTATGGTGGGACGAGCTACAAGCAAATAGACACTACAAGGGCAAGCAGAAAATTAAAAGTTGGGATCGAATGATTGCAAAGATGAAGGCAAAGTTCATCCCAAGAGACAATAAAATCACTTTGTTCAGGAGGATGTAGAACCTGAGACAAAAGATGATGATACTAAAAGAATACATGGAGGAATTCTATAGGCTGAATATCAGAGCAGGTCATCGGTAGAGCGATGATGAGAAGGTTGCCAGATATATGAATGGCCTGAGATACGATATCCAGGACGAGATGAGCATGGTAACCATATGAACTATGGAGGATGCTTATCAGATGGCTCTGAAAGCTGAGGAGAATCTAGGCCAAAAACAAATCCAGAGAGGCAGAGGCAGGAGCCAGCCCACAAGGCAGAGGCAGGAGCCAGCCTAGAGGCAAAGTAGTTGCCCAGGAAAAATATCAGAAGCCCAAGGAGGAATGGAAGAAACCTCAGGGTAAAGTTGAAAGAGGTGGAACCTCACAGAGAGGGCCATACATTGAACATAGAGAGCATCATAATGATAAGAAGGGATATTATGCTGATGCAAACACTTTTCCTCATACTAGAGGTAGAGGAAGAGGAAGAGGTGGAGTAATCACTTGCTTCACGTGTGGGAAAAATGGGCACAAGTCTTATGAGTGTCTAGAGAAAAAGAAGGACATTGGAGAATCACACATCACCGAGGCACAGAGGGGATATTTTGAGGCCGAATATGTAGAAGGTGAAAGGTCATTGATGATGCAAAAAGTCCTTTTGACACCCAAGAAGGAGGTGGAAAGCTCAGTCCAAAGGACCAAACTTTTTAGGACTGCTTGCAAGACCAAGGATAGGGTGTGCAAGGTCATTGTGGACAACGTTAGCATAGATAATCTCATATCCACAGAGATGGTAGAGAATCTGGATTTGGATACGACTGTTCACCCAAGCCCATACAAAGTTTCGTGGCTATAGAAAGGACACCAGGTAACTGTTACTAAATAATGCTTGGTTGAATTCAAGATAGGTGGATATAATGATAAAATTTTATGTGATGTCATTTCTATGGATGTATGGCATCTATTGTTGGGTAGACCATGGAAATATGATAGAAACATGATTCATGATGGAAGAATGAACACATATACCTTGGAGAAGAATGGGAGAACCCATATGTTGCTTCTGATAAAGGATAAGGAGGTGAAACCGGAAGTAAGCATCACAGTACTTCTCATGAGTGGGAAGGAGCTTCTTACAGAAGTGAAGAAGAAAGAAGATCCACAATTCTTTGTGGTCAGAAAACCAAGGATTGTTCTGACTAGCACAAGAGTGGATGATCTACCAGAGGAGATTTAGGAATTGCAGGAAGGGTTCACTAACATCGTGGTGGACGAATTACCTCGTTCGTTGCCACCAATGAGGAGTGTGAGTCATCATATAGACCTCATACCAGGATCTAGTTTGTCGAATAAATCCATGTATAGGTTGACACCGTAGGAAAATGAAGAGGTCAAGAAGCAGGTCCAGGAGCTGCTAGACAAAGGATTGGTCAAGGAAAGTTTGAGCCCATGTGTCGTTCCAACGGTACTCAGTCCAAAAAAAGATGGGGGTTGGAGAATTTTTACTGACTCAAGGGCGATCAATAAGATAAACATTAGGTATAGGTTTCCATTACCGCGGATGGATGATCTGATGGATTGCTTGAGCGGAGAAAAATATTTTTCAAAGATGGATCTGAAAAGCGAATATCGCCAGATTTGCATGAGGGAAGACAATGAGTGTAAGACAACCTTCAAAACCAATGAAGGTTTGTATGAATGGATTGTCATGCCATTTGGCTTGACGAATGCACTGAGTACCTTTATGAGATTAATGAATGAAGTCCTGAAGGATTTCATCAAAAAATTTGTCATCGTATATCTGGATGACATACTGATTTTCAGTAAGACCGAGGCTAAACATCTGGAGCATTTGGTCCTTGTGATGAAGAAGCTACAGTAGGAGAAGCTTTTGATTAACATGAGGAAATCTTCATTTATGAAGACAAAACTCATTTATTTGGGTTTTGTTATTTCGGAAAATGAGTTGAGGATGGATCCAGATAAGGTACAAGTGTTCAAGAATTGGCCATCACCAAGAAATGTATTCAAGGTGAGAAGTTTTCACGGGTTAGATAGTTTCTACCGGAAGTTCATCAGAAATTTCAGTGGGATTTGTGCAGCGATGATGGATACAGTCAAGAAAAGACATAAATCTTTTCATTGGACTGAAGAGGCCGAGAAGATCTTCAATCTGTTGAAGAGGAAGATTATGGAGCAACCAATCCTGGTGTTGCCGGATTTCCAGAAGATGTTTCAGGTAAAATGTGATGCAAGCGGGTTTCCCATAGGAGTTGTCTTAAGCCAGGAGGATAGACCAATTGCATATTTCAGCGAGAAGCTGAATGAGGCGAAATTGACTTACTCCACGTATGATAAGGAATTCTATGCTATCATACATGCATTGAAAAAGTGGAGGCATTACTTGATCCTAAAAGAATTTGTTTTATATAGTGATAACCACGCATTATAGTTTGTGACTCAATAGGAGAAGTTGAATCAGAGACATGTAAAATGGGTATAGTATATGCAAAATTTCACATTTGTGATTAAACACATTTCAGGTACTATTAACAAAGTGGTTGATGCTTTGAGTGGGAAGTGTTTTTTGTTGCAGGAGTTTTGAGTCAAGACGTTGGCTTTTGATGAACTCAGAGACATGTATGGGGATGATCCAGATTTTAAGGAGGTGTATTAGGCAGCTGAGAATCCATTCCTCAAGGATAGAAGCCAGTGGATAGATTACGTGATCCAAGAAGGATTGTTGTTCAAAGGCAATCAACTGTGCATTCCAAATTTCTCCATGAGGGAGAATCCGTTGAAGGAGAAACACAACGAAGGCTTGGCAGGACATGTAGATCATGACAAGACATTTGCAAAGCTGAGAAAATCATACTTTTGGCCAGGGATGCAAGAAGAGGTCAAGCGATTTGTAGACAGATGCAGGATTTTCCAGCATTCAAAGGGAAGGAAGAAGAATGCAGGGTTTTATCAGCCACTGCCCATACCAGAGAGGTCGTGGGATGCGATAAGCATGGATTTTGTATTGGGGTTGCCAAGGACACAAAGAGGATTTGATTCAGTCTTTGTGGTAGTGGATAGGTTTTCCAGGATGGCACATTTTATCCCATGTCAAAAAACCAGTGATGCGACTCACATCGCAAATATGTTTTTCAAGGAGGTCATTCGACTTCACGGCGTACCACAGAGCATGGTTTCGGACAGAGATACAAATTTCATAGGTTATTTTTGGAGGACCTTATGGAAGAAGCTGGGGACTAATTTGATGTTTAGTTCATCTTATCATCCGCAGATGGATGGACAAATAGAAGTGGTGAACAGAAGTCTAGGAGACTTGCTGAGAAGCTTGGTGATGGAGCACCATAGTAGTTGGGACCACATATTACCATAGGCAGAGTTCACATATAATGACTCAGTGAATAGGAGCACAGGTCAGAGCCCATTTCAAATTGTATATGGCATGCAGCCGAGAGGAATTTCTGAATTGAGAGATTCAGGACAAACTACTACTAGGAGCGCAAGTGTCGAAGAGTTTGCAAAAGCGATGAAAGAACTTCATGGCCAGGTGAAGCAGAGACTGCAAAATTCAAGTTATGAATATAAGCACAGAGCCGACCAGTAGAAGAGACAACTTCAATTCGAGGTTGGTGAATTAGTTCTGGCACACTTGAGGAAAGAAAGGTTCCCGAGGGGAACATACAATAAATTGAAAATGAAGAAAATCGGACCATGTAAGGTCTTGAGAAAATTTGGAGAAAATGCTTATGAGATCAAGTTGCCGGATGGGATCAGAATATCTCCGATATTCAATGTCGCAGATTTATACCCATATAGGGCTGAAGAAGCAGAGACTGGAACTGAGCAACTAGTGATCTAGTGGATGAAACAATTGCTAGTTCCAGAGAAACCACATATGAATGCATACTGGACAAGAGAGTGGGTAAGAAGACCAGGAGGAAAGAATACTATGAGTATCTGGTCAAATGGAAGGGTCATCCAGTGGAAGATGCTAGCTGGGAGATGGAAGAAGAAATACAAAAGCATAGACAAACCATGCAGGAGCTCATGGACAGGATCCCATGAAAGTTTTCAATCTGAGGAGTATGATGCAGGAGCATCGCGGATTCATCAAGTGAGCCAGCGTGGAAGCGGAGGACAACTAGACAAGCCATCACAAATTTTGAACCCACTTTGGGATTGTTGCGCAAATCTTAAATGAGCCATTAAAGATGAGGCACACTTGTATATTGTAAATGGAACTTGAGAGGATAGCTTTCATCCTGCTCCAGGTGGATATCGGTGGCCACCCACCTTTTCCAAATGGCTCAAAACAATTTTCTAGCCATTTTGGCAATTTACTATTTTTAGCAGGTTTTAACTTCTGGGGCCATTTTGAGGGTCCAAATGAAGGATTTTCAAGATCAAGGTTCTCAATGATATCCAAAGGAATGATTGAGCCTCAAAAATTAATCTCCTCGACAATACTTTTCCAACTAGCTATCACACGCCTAAAACAGAGATCGTATGCAAAAGTTATGACCCCGAGAAGTTGATGTACTCACTTACCCAAATGGGGCCCACATGACTTTTGGCGCTTCATTTCCTAGGGTTATGTTTTTGGATGTCTAGAACTTTTGGAATTCCTGTTTATTATAAAAGGGCCTTCAGAGCCTCATTGTAATCATCTTCTTACAAATGCGAGTAGCCATCACATCTCTTCTCAAAGATAAGTTGCCACCATTCTAGCGAGTCTTTCACTCTGTATTTTTATAGTCTCTGTAAATTTCTCTGATTAATAGAAATCATGTATTACTGTATATCTATGTTTATGGTTGCATATCTAATACATTTCTATTATATTATTGAATATCTGCAATATCTCTGTGCATTTCTTTATTATATCTTCGCTCTCATTTCATGTTGAAAATAATCTGGATCAGTGTTATCAGAGCAGGCTACTCTTGATCGTTTTTTAGTGCATTTCCCCGACGAGGTATGAGTATAGAAAGTTGGGTCTCGAGCTTGTCTCTCTTGAGGAAAATCGCTCTCGCACACCCAAGAAACCCTCAATTTCAGAAGAAAAGAAAAATGATGGAGCAGACGATCCTATCAGTATGTTGCTTGAGCAAGCTCTCATGCGATAGAGGGATGAAATGATGGAGAATTTTTCCCACATCCTTCAATGCCTGCCGATAGCATTAGGTGCATATTCATCAAGCGACCACTTTGGAGGCACCTCACCTTTCAAGGTACAGGTTAATTTTGATATTCCCCTATTTGAAGGTCAAATAGATGTAGATGCCCTAGATAAATGGTTAAATCTGCTAGAAGGTTATTTCTCTGTTAATAATTTTTCAGACAAGGAAAAGATCACCTTCGCACTCCTTAAGGATCTCCCCCATGTCAAACATTGGTGGGAAACTTGCTGGGAGCAGAGTTCCACAAAGGATTCTGGAATATATGGGGCCGAGCCCACTTGGGAATTTTTTGTGGATGTGGTAAAGGAACAATACTACCCTGTTGGAAACTATGAGGACCAATACATGAGATGGACCACACTACGGCAAGAGAAGGGCCAATCAGTTCCAAATTTCACCAATAGCTTCCATACCTTGCGCACCAAGCTGGGTATCAAAGACTCTAAATGACATTTGGTTCGGAAATACTGTGGGGCTCTACACAGATACATCCAAACTGAAATGGATTTTCTGGACACCTCATCACTCGGTGTTGCCTATCGATATGGTGTTAAAATCGAGCAGAAATTTAGGCACCAGAACAAACAGGAGGTCATTTCTGCAAATCCACAACAACCAAAGTATGACAAATACAACCCTAACAAATAGTCTCCCGAAAACCAATCCAAGCCATAGGAAAAGAAGGATCACGGGAAGACAAAGAAGGACACTAGAAAATGGTGTGATTTCCACAAAAGCCCCTGGCACAACACCAACGAATGTCGCTCAAAATAGTCATTGGTGGGCGAGATCAAAGATAAGGAGCCAAACCCTGATTCAGAATGTGATTCTGAAAATACTGGTAAAAGATAGATCATCGACGTAGACCCCACTGTTATTGTCGTGACCGCAGCAATTCAACCAGAAGAACCAACAGATCCAAAAGAGGGGGAGAGCCTTTTTCATTCACATATGTGGGTGAAGGGGACCCCGCTGCATTTTATTGTTGATAGCGGAAGCCAGAAGAACCTCATCTCAACAGAGGTCATCAAACAGTTCGGATTTTTGACAACACCACACCCGCAACCATACAACATTGGGTGGCTTCACCAAGGACGAGATCTTCATGTCAGCCATCAGTGTCAATTGTCATATGGCATCCAACCCTTCAAGGATGAGGTATTATGTGATGTTTCCCCACTGGATGTCTATGATGTTCTCTTGGGCCAGCC
>JZKD02S1893801.1:295437-325684 GCA_000966675.3 Picea glauca | reverse complement strand
CATCCAACCCTTCAAGGATGAGGTATTATGTGATGTTTCCCCACTGGATGTCTATGATGTTCTCTTGGGCCAGCCATATATGTGGAAACACCATGCTATCTATGAGTCTCGACCTTGTAGTGTCATTATTAAGCTGGGGGGGTCATCTCTACAAGATACTAGAGGTAGTTCCAACTACTGCCCCACCTAAATAGTGTCGCAAGGTAGTATCTCATACTAAAAAATTCATCTTCTCCACAATCTGTTCAAAGGGTGAACAGAAGGATACTGCAACCACCACAGCTTCGGCCAAAGCACCTTCTATCCTACAGAAGCAGGTCGACAAGGTTGCAGCAAAGTGAAAAGATTCCTTCTGCACATCATCCTCTTATGTATATCGACTTGTTGAGAAACCTCAACTGCAATAGGTTCGTGACAGATTTCCACAAACTAAGCAGCACACCGTCTCCAGCAAGACAAGCATCTCACCAAGATGTAGATTCAACAAATGCTTTTACCTCTCCCCCGGGAACTCAATGCAATGGAGACCATTGCTTCCTAAGGACGGAGGATTGATCCAGGTGGATATCAATGGCCACCCACCTTTTCCAAATGGCTCAAAACAATTTTCTGGCCATTTTGGCAATTTACTATTTTTAGCAGGTTTTAACTTCCAGGGCCATTTTGAGGGTCCAAATGAAGGTTTTTTGATATCAATGTTATCAATGATATTCGAAGGCATGATTTATCCCCCAAAATGAATCTCCTTGAAAATACCTTTCCAACGAGCTATCACACACCTAAAACAGAGATCGTATGCAAAAGTTACGACCCCGGGAAGTTGATGTACTCACTTACCCAAAGGGGGCCCACATGACTTTTGGCGCTTCATCTCCTAGGGTTAGGTTTTTGGATGTCTAGGGATTTTGGAATTCTTGTTTATTGTAAAAGGGCCTTCAGAGCCTCATTGTAATCATCTTCTTGCGAATGCGAGTAGCCGTCACATCTTTTCTCAGAGATAAGCTGCCATCATTCTAGCGAGTCTTTCACTCTGTATTTTTACAGTCTCTGTACATTTCTCTGATTAATAGAAATCGTGTATTACTTTATATCTATGTTTATGGTTGCATCTCTAATACATTTTTATTATATTATTGAATATCTGCAATATCTCTTTGCATTTCTTTATTATATCTCCGCTCTCATTTCGTGCCAAAAATAATCCGAATCACGTCCTTAGTAGATCGATGGAATTTAAAATAATTAATGTAGGTAGATAGGATTTTAATTTCTAGATTTGAAAGGTTAGGAGATGGAGGGAAAATGGATATAGACACCCTCATTTTACATTGTAACATTATTCTGGAAGAGCAGGAGAGCAAGAGCAAGCAGATGATTGTGTAAAGAACACCCATGTACTGATATTTGAATTAATAGAAGATCTTTGGTTCAAATTCATGTTTTTGTGTCTGATTCTCTATGTATTGATGTTGGTGTGCTCATGAATGTTTGCTTCTTGTTATACAATTTCTTTTACATGCTATGTATGTGATTTCCCTGATGAGATTGAAATCCAGAAATGAAGAAGGAATGAGTTATTGTTTCTCTATCTGAGTGAAGATTCTTGTAAGGAGTGCAGTTGAAGTTGTCTGCAAGGAGTGCATTGACAGAAGGCTCAGATAGTTTAACTCTTGTTATTTTTCACCCAGAAGTGGAATTGGGTTGCTGAAGCCGTGCAAGGAGTGCGCAGGCCAAGGGAGAGTCTCAGTTGTGAATCAGAGCAGAAGCTTTGGAGGACTGTTGTTGCAGGCGTGCGCAGAGTCAAGGGAGGTTGAACACTTGAAGTGTTTGCAGAGTTACCACAAGGAGTGCGAGCAAAGGGTTCTCTTTTCTAAGAGACTGAGAAGCTGAAAAAAAACTCAGGAGGAGTAAAGCCTTCAAATCTGTTGAAGGACCGCACAAGAGGTTTCGCATCAAGAAATCCTCAAGGGGGAAGAAGCAACGACCAAGATCTTGTGGAGAGGATTCATGAAATTATGTCAGCCGTCAGATCTAACAGAATAGCGAGGAGGTTACAACCACATCCAGAGTTAGAGCTCGAAAGTTTGTGAGTCGTTGGATCAACAGTTTATTTCCCGTCAACCATCAGATTTGGTAGGAGTTGCACCGAGATCAAGCCCTAGTGAGTAGAGGAGAAGTCTTGGAGGATTTTTTTCTCATGTGCATCAGGGATCAATGTATTGGGATTTTTGGTGACGTGAAGGTCATTGCAGGAGGGGTCGCGAAACTCTGAAACGTGATGGCCAAATAACCACAAGCATTTGAGTGGAAGACAGGGTTCACCCCATATCGGGGTTTGAGACTTAGAAAGTTCCGCGAACGAGTGCAGCTGAGATCGCGATATCATGATACATGATTTCCCGACCATAAAAGGAGCGTGGGCCATCGCGCCAACAAGGAGGACAAGTGGCGCATTGCATCGGTATATTGGGAGTCGAGGTTCAGCGAGGTAAGTTTATTTCAACACCATAGGTGCCGAAATCCTGACGGAGAAAGTCCCGATAGAAGTAGAAGGTGTTAGCATTGACCCACGTCAGATTTCGGGATATCATGGGATGCAAAGTGCGCAACCACAGGATTCGTGAATCGGTAAAGTCCGATTTCTTGATCATTAAGGGGGATCAATGACGAGAGTTGATGTGGGTGCAGATTTCCCGATAGGGAAATAGAAGAACCTTGGCGTTCTTCGGGCCGAAAGGAAGAGAAGATCCTATGAGCGAACATGCTCGCGGGTGCCCCTGCATCACATAGATTTATAAATTCTCTCACGTAAGGTGTTTTTGGGTTAATAGGAAATATTTTTCATCATAAACCTCTTTAGTACCATGATTTATACAAATTCACTCATTCTAAGTTGTTTTTTGGTTTATGTAACTCCTAATTTCACCATGTGTTTTATTAATATTGATGTGATTTTAACAATATTTATCTTTTTATTTAATGTCATAATGCTAGAAAAAATAGTGTTGATCAATCAAAATAAGATTTATAAAATATTTTTAGTATTTAAAATTTCACTTATTAATGGTTTCATTTTCATTCCAAATCTTATTTTAAAATTTCATAAGGATGTGAGATTTAGTATTAAAGATATTATTAATTCATTTTTTTTCTTTTATGTTCCAATACTTCAATCAAGGTTAAAAATATTTGGCCCAACCTATTTTAATCTTGTGGTGGCTACTTCTCATACTAAATAAATAACATCAAACATATACTTACTCAACTTGTGTAATTTATGTTTATATTCTAAATATTATGTTATGGAGAAAGAGACTCCATGAAAGTACATGTATCCAATTTAAGTCAAATAGAATGAGTAAGAAGTGTTTCATTAAAATTTTAAATTATAGGTATGAAATGCTCTTTGATTTATTTAAATTCATTATAAGTTTCACTAGTGATGTTGTAGTTCCAACCTTCATAGTCATTTTCTTATTAGCAGTGGTTGCAATTTAAATGAAATTGAAATGATGTGTCCTAATGTGTTTTGGCGATGATGGTTTCCTTATCTTCCCTAGTTTTCCAAATGAAGGGTGGTATTAACCACTATTCATGATAGGAATGAAGAATCTCCTAAATTTCTAGCACATTTTTCAAATGAAGGGTGGTATTAACCGTTATTCGTGATAGGAATGATGAAGCTCAGAACTTTCTAACACCCTATGGATTCCACCTCTTTTTCCTTGGTTTACTCAATGTATCATACCTTGCTAGCCCCCAAAATATTCCCTCTATCTTATCTCATTTTCTAGATGGAATATAAGATTAATGTCCAACAACAATAATGATTGGTATCTCTATAGGACTCAATGGAAATGGGTTTTTTGACCTCTATGGGAACTACAACTTAGAGAAAAAGGGTTGATTTTGCCAAGATATCCCTTGGAGGTACACACATAAATAACCATACATATTTATTTTTGGTTCTTCGATGACATGTTTCGTAGTTATTGGAAGACATTTTCGTTACATATTGGAGATATTGATGGATTGTTTTCCATTAAAGAAGTAATGGTTAAAATAAACTTGGGGAATAGAAGAAAAAAAACATAAATAAAGAAAAGGCAAGAGAGATATTTTTTTATAAGAAGAAAAATTGCATTCTTGTATTAGATGAAACAAAATAGGAATAACAAATGATCAATTCTTAACCATGTGAACAGTTTAAGAAAATTTTCATCTTTGATTGTGTCAAAAAGGTAGTGGTATTTATTTTATTATATTAAAATATTAGATATTTGTTATTTATGAAGTAGTAAACTTTCTTCTCTTTCATTGAATTAATATAATTTCTCCTTGATTAGTGTGTCACCTTCCTTAGGATGCATGTCCCTCACCTTGGGCATCACTCATCTCCATATCAATTCCTACACTATTAGGTGCAATTGTCCCCACTTGCATTCTCCTTAAGGAGATATATTGATCTCATATTTCATTTGGATACATTGGTGTGCTTTGAATGCCTTATTGGAACTTTGTAATCCTCAAAAACCTATGGTCTTAGGAATTAATAGTCAAGGAAAAGGGGTGTGATGCTTATTTTACCAAGTTTATTAGCATGGAGGAGAAAGAGAGAAGTTGAATGCTCAAACTCTAATCTAAATTGTGGATCCCAAAGGTCTAGTGTTTTAGAGGTAATCCAGTTTATATGGGGATAAAGAAGTTATTGTTTTGTATATAGCATAAGTAGAAATTATAGGGAATTGTTGTTCTAGCCTCTTATGATTTCTGCAATCAATGAACCACTCCCATATTAAACATGAAATGCATAAGTTAAGAGAGAGAGAATAATCCCCAAGTCTTGGTTGTATATTTTTACATAGGAGTTTCACATGATGGTTTCTTGAGGCCTTTGTTCCCATAAAATATCTTTTTAGTAGAGGAAAGTGTGGAGCAAAGGTTGAATGAGTATTGGGTTGGTAACAATCTAACTGCAACACATCCCCTTAACCAAACAACTATGTGTAATATCCATTGTAACATGTTATGATGTAGTTAGGATTTAATGTACAAAACCATAAGGTTCATTCCTATGCTATCCACAAACACTCATGATATACAATGGATCAATTCTTTCATTTCTTGGGTCTAGTGCAATGGTTAGATAACCTACAATTTTCTAGCTACAAGTTATAAATAATTTCCATAATATCTACAAAGTTGCAAATGTAGTCTAGTTGTATTGTGTGTAGTGTTCAAAGACATACACCAAATGATCCATGGGAGGGAATATAAAACCTCACTAAAGGAAGAGGTGATATATAGTTGATATCATCAAATAGAAACAAATATAGAATGTTACTTTGCTAGGAAAAAAATTGATGTAAAATATGAGATGATGTGTGATATGGTAACCTATGAGAAAAAGGTGTTTTCTAAGGGATTATAAATAATTACCTTTTTGTGAGGGAAAAATGAGTGAGATGAATTTTTTATTGTCTTCCAGGTGTCTTATATTCCATTGACCTTTCGAGGTGTTAGATAAAGATCCATAAGAACTAGAATGTAACATTCCCAAACCAAAAATGAAACATTGTTACTGAGATAGAAGGATTAAGGTGGGATCAATGGATGTGGAATGGTGTAATATGATGAACATAGGATCTTAATGGACTATTTGGTTCTTAGTTGGTGAAAATAGTCTTTTTTATCTTGTGATAACAAAGGGAATGGACTTCCATGTTGGATTACTGAGAGGGGGAGTGCATCAGTAATAGCATAATTATAATCCTTTTTCTTAAAATGTTATATCAATGTAGAATTATTATCCAATAATGAGAAATAAGAAATAAACAATCACACACATACATAGTACACTAATGTTTTACGTGGAGAAAACCACATAATGTTTTTTCTTATATGTCTTGAAGAATTACATTCATTGTAAGCACCAACTTCCTTTGTTTTCCAGTTGCAACTGGAAGGAGGATCCAACCCCCTGGTTTCTCAAGCTACAACCTAAGGGAAGCTCCAACTCCCCAATTCTCTGGCTACAACCAAAAGGAGGTTACAACCCCCTATGTTCTCTGGCTGCAACCACCTATCATTGCCCCGTCAAACCGCCCTGAAGTAGAAGTAGAATGATGGAACCACTGTCAACCTGTCACTATGAGATATACTATTGTACAACTGTATCAACATGTAGCACTTCCCTGTATCCAATCTTTACAACTACCCTATAATCAAACCGTACCTGAACTGAACATGTATATAGGAAAATAAAATAGATACATGACCTGTAGTGACTTCGCCCACGTATGTACATGTCCTATCTGCTATGCAGCCCACGTATGTCTTATGAAACTAGGGTTTCCTTTCAATTGAAAATTTTTGACCCTCTATAACTTCTTTCACATAGATCTATATCCTGTCACTATATCCAGACTGTAATTATACCCTGTGCATGCATGCTCATACATAAACTCTACTCAAGGAAAGTATGTCTCTCTCTATTCATGTGCCATATAGGTATGTGTAAACATGAACAAGTATAATATCCCTCAAATGATCTTATTCATCAACCCATTTCTGATATTCAATTTCTCAATACATCAATAAATACAAGATCTCAACCATGTACCATAAAAACTCTTAGCCATATGCCAAGAAATACAAGATGTGCCGCAACAAAAAGTATCAATGATAAATATACCAACACTGTATTTCTGTAGATCTGACTTATACAGAGTATCCCATGTAGCCACTAGTCTCTCTAGGGAGAATCCTCAAATCTCCATTGTCATTCCTCATGCATACATCAAAATCAAACTATTCATAGAAATAAGACATACATTCTGAACCAATGGATGGATCTGATGTATCTGAGCACTCTACACCTTCCTGGGAGCTTGATCTCAGAATCTAGAACCTCTACACCTTCATATTCTCAATTTTCATGGATTTATCAACATGTACTCACCCTATACACAGTTAGGCTACATACATATTCACCTTATACACAACCAGCCTGCGTATACCTTTAATGTATACACACCCTATACACAGAAAGATTGTGTATGCCTCAGAAAATAGGGTTTTCTATGAATCCGATATTTTTTCCATCAACCCTTCATTCTACCTCAGGCCTTCAGCACTTCATATGTATCCACAAGTATTTACAAGAAGATTTACACAAGAAAATAGATATACAGTATGTACAAATTTGTTTTTATGAGTGAGCTTTGTCTCTTATTTATATCTTCATGTAGCCTTACACTTTCCATATTTTATTGCTTCTTCATTTAAAATAATTTATTTTTGCAAAGAAATTTGACTCTTGGGGTCTTCAATAAGAATCATGAGGGTTCTCCAACTTCATATGGTCATAACTCTCTAACCGTGAGGAGTTATGTGACATTCCACATACCACTAGAAACGTCATGACAAGCACTATCCATCTAGTATATTTTCCCTGACAAATTCATTGTCCTTTAACTCATTATTCCATAATTAATCATGGGTTCTCTTACTCCACAAACAATCTTCCCATGAGGGCTTTCACCATATGGGGACCACTTTGGAGTTCATCCATATTTACTTCTTATCAACTAATATAAGACAATAATGAGTCATCTTTACATCAAACAATCTTGGGTCCATTACCCAAACCTTTGTGTTGTGGGGCTTTCTTCAAGGGTTGGCATCAATGACAACCAACCTTAATCAACATTCCAGAAAGGAGTATTATGAGTTTTATGGAAATGAAAATATTGTCTTGGGATAAATGATGAAGGGGAATAATAAGGATATTTTGGTCTCTTGGAAGAGATAGGTGATTAGGGAGGGAGATTCCAAAATGAAGGTTTAGGGCTTACCTTTTTTTAAGAAACTAGGGTGCAATGGAAGGGATAAACTAAAGAAGTGGTTTAAAAAATGCTTATCTCTATCTTTTGATGATCTAATAAATTATATGGAAACTTAACAAATAGTGCATTTTCTAGATCTAGAATATGTAGTTGAAGACATATCTTAAATAAGATGCCAATAAATAGGTGAATTGTATTTCCCTAATATTGTTAGAGATGAATGAAATGGGAATGTAACTACTCCCAAGAACCAAGAATATAGAAGCACACCCTAAGTGCATGGCATAGCATTTCCCATCTAGAAATATAGTGCACTACTATAAGGGAATTCTCATTCAGCTCCACGGTGAGAGAGGGGACTTGAGAGGTCTTTTTTGGTACCTTCATGTGAGTGTTGAACCTATCATATAGATTCCAATGAGCTATAACTTATATTCCTTGATCATATATGATTGAGATTAAATGAACATTTAAAAAAGTTGTATCCAATTATATCGCACTTGAACATTTAGTTCACCATCATACATGGGAAAGTGGATTTCGGTATCGATTTCCAAGGAGTAAGATGGAAATGTATGTATTTTAATTACCATATCTTCCATGATGATGTTTTCAAGGAATTCCAAGCACTGAATCAACTATAGAAGTATGTGTGTTCTAGAGGATGGTCTCAAGAGGGATCTCTCCTTGAGGCCATCTTTTTGTGAACTAAATATGCCATGAGATAGAGTCTATTTTCCAGTTTAAATAGTTGGTTTCAATAAAATTTAAAAAGAAAAAAGAAAAGAAAGAGTGATATATTGCACTTGCCAAAATAAGATAGAGGATTGTTGGTAAATAATTGGCTAAAGAGATCACCATAAAAGAGATATATTGTTGCAAATCTATAATTTATGTGGTGGAGGAATTGAATCTTGGGTGTACCAATTTCTGTCAAAAAAAAAAGAATTGTTAAGGGTGCAATAGGCATCCATCACTCATCACTCTATATTGATGGAAAAACAGATAATAACAAAGTTTATAAAACCCAAGCAATATTAAATTTGGTGGAGTGTAGGTTCAAATACCCTAACACACACCCTAAGAAAAAAAAATTGAAATATGTTCAAGGTGATGCTTTCTACATTCCATGATCCACAACTTTAATACTACTTAGTCTAACTCAAATAATAACAAAACAATTAAATATACAAGAATGATTCAAAATAAAATATTACTTAGAATCAAATAATAACAATACAATTAAATATATAAGAATGATTCAAAATCAAATATAAGTTAAAGAACAAAAGAGAGAAAGTTTCTCTAAAAGAAAAAATATATATGTTATTTTATATTAGATACTACTTAAATAAAGATACTACTTACTCTGATTCAAATAATAACAATACAATTAAATATACAAGAATGATTGAAAATAAAATACAAGTTAAAGAACAAAAGAGATAATTTTTTTGTAAAATCAATTTTTTTTTTTATATAAGATACCATTTAAATAAAAATTACAAAATGTACCATACTTGATCGTGTCAAGTTAATATATTGATTATATATAACCATGTCAAAATGAAAACAATATCCTTTTAAAATACTAGATATTTATTATTTATGGCTATATCATCGTTATTTTTCGAGCTGTGTATTTCTGCTTTAGTAACGTGGCTATATCCCTCACTTTGTGCAACAAGTCTCTGAATATGGTACATATTTTTTGGACATTAATGTCAGATTTAAAATCCCTCGATCTAAACTTATACTCTGTGATTTATGTTTATTGAAATTTTAACCCTGAACCATTCACGAGTAATCCAACAACAAGATACTATTTCGCTTAATTGTATTATTATTATTAAACTTCAAACGCATTGTTTTTTATATTCATTATTTATATTTGATATATTTATTAATTAATATTATACAAATTTTGAAAATCGGTATAATGAAATCAAATCATTTAGTTTTATTACACTGTGTTAACTAGAAATAAGAAATACAATTCAAATAATAAACATTGTTATAAAATTTTGAGTTGTAGTGTATATAAAATATAAACATGAAATTTGTAATGTAATTTAATATCTAAGTGTAATTAAATAATTAATGAAATTATATAAAATATTAAAGATAATGTAAATCAAATAGAAGAGATGAAAAACAAGAATAAAATTAATGAAATTATATAAAATATTAAAAATAATGTAAATCAAATAGAAGAGATGAAAAACAAGAATAAAAATAGGACATGAAAAATTGTAATATATTAATAGTTGTAAAATTTAATATCTAAGTGTAATTAGATAATTAATAAAATTATATAAAATATTAAAGACAATGTAAATGAAATAAAAGAGATAAAAAACAAGAATAAAAATAGGAGAGAAAAGATTGAGCAATGGGAAATTAAAAATGATTTTATTGACATTTTCATTTATTCATCTCTCCCTATTTTTTATTTTAATTTCATACTAAAAGGGATTTTGGCTTATTGTTGGTCAAGAGAGGAGGATGCATAGAAATCCTTGAGTTGCATTATAACCATATATTGTTAAAATAAGACTGAAAAAACCATTTAAAATTGGTTTTCCCATTTCAATTTATACTGTAAATACATGGTATTAGTGTATAAGGATTTCTTTACGGATGTGGAGTAATTCCTATATGTGAAAAGATGTTCTTATTTTGTTTAATATCTTGTTGTGAATGTATTACTGGTAACAATTAAGAATGGAAAGGAGAAAAAATTGTATATATAAGTTTTTTTTTTTTTATTGGCTATGTTTAATATGCTACTTATAGTTGAATTCTTGGTCAATATTTAGTAATAAAATTAGAGAGATATACCATACAAAATCCTTAGAATATTTCCCATGATCTATGGATAATAAACCGGGTAAATATTTGGTTCTAACCATAAAACCTAATCATGAGGGATAAACAGATAACTTTGCGAAACTACCTAATGACCATTTAAACAAATCTACAAAGGTTAACATCAAAATTAATACATGAACTTTAAATAATGTTTGATTAGAATATATATAAATATATATTTTAAAGTATATTTTTTAAGATAGCAAAAATTTGATGATGATGATGAAAAACAACGTCCAGTAACACTGATTTGGTCTATCATACCTTAAGAGGGTAAGTGTTTACTTGTGATTCTTTAGAATTTTGTTTATGTTCTAGAAAAGCATTAAGAGAAGCTCTCCAAGATCACCATAGTTTTGTTGAGTTAAGAGGTTAGGAAGGTTGGTAGTGTGACAAACATTTTGAAAATGAGATCCAATATGGGTATAGGTTGGACAATCTAAGAGAAAGTGTTTTTCATCTTCAACCTTCTTAGTGTCACAACTTGGTGACACACTCTTTCATTCCAAGGCATTTTAGGAATTGACCAACGCCCGGTTTCACTATGGAGATCATGAGAATTTTTTCTTATCTTAGAAATGCTTAATTTTTCTTTATAATTGTCAAAACAGATAGATAATTTTGATCTTCTAGATTAGGGTTGATTGCATACTTATAATACCTTAATTTTCTTTTTTCCTCTAATTTTTATCAAACAACATTTTCTCCTTAAATTTTGATATGATGATATTTTTAATAATATCTTTATTCTGCAAAATGGTGTCTTCCATGATTCCCCAATATTTTATCCAAGGCTAGGCATCTTTATATCATCCTCGCTTGAGTTGATGGTTGTTACAAGATTTTGAAGAAATTTTAAGAAACCTCTTGTCGTCCATGTTGTTTAACGTGTTCTTATACATTAGGTATATATTCATAGTCATGCTCTCAATGGGGGAGAGGCTTGTTTCTAAGAGGAGGATGGGATAGGGTGCATTTTCTTTAATTTTGAGATTATAGGTTATAAAATTCTTTTGTATTTGCTCTATCTTTCTCCAAGATTCACGAGAGATACTATAGCCCCAAACTTCACATCCATAAAGAATAACAAGTGTAAAAAGGGTCTCAAAGATGAGTTTTTTCTTATCCCAACTCCAAATATTGGTTGATTTACAATTCTTCTCAAGCCCATAATAAGCTTTCCATCCCCCAATAATCATTTTCTCAATGCTATAATTTCAGTTGAGCTTGTGGTGAATACTAATTCCAAGATATTTGTATGAATTCATTTCTTCCAATTTGTTTTTCTCATATACGAAGATATCATAAGTGATATTATTGGATTTAATAACCATGACCTTAGTCTTATCAATATTAACAGTCATACCCATATTGGAGAAAAAATCCACGAGGATTCTTAGTTGGTTTTCAAGATCACGAGGACTCCTTGCCATAAGAACAATATCATCGTCATAAAGAAGAAGATTGATGACTATACCAATGAGAGTAGGGCCGACACAAGCTTCGTTTTCCAAGCAATCTTCTAACTTTTCAATGTATATGCCAAAAAGGGTAGGGGACAAGGGACAACCTTGTTTGACTCCAATATTGTAGTTAATCTCTTTCGACCAACCCTTAGTGTTTTAAAAATTAGCAATAAATTTCTCATATACCATTATTGCAGCAACCTTCAAATTGAAAGGCACTTTTATATCTTTTGGAACCTATTCCAAAGTTTTTTCTTAGGAACCATGTCAAAAGATTTTGTAAAGTCAACAAAACAACAAAAAAGATTCGTTTTAGTATTACGAAACTCCTCTGCAATGATCCTAAAGGTAACAAGATGGTCCACAGTTGAATGATATCTCCTAAAGCTAGCCTGGAATTTATCTCTTTTACCATGACTTTCTAACCAAAGTCTAATCTTCTTTTCCAAAATAATTCCATAAATCTTGGATAAAATTGGGCTAATCATAATGGTCCTACAATTAGAGGGAATTTTTATATCCCTTTAATTTAAGAGTGTGTGTATGTGAGTGATAAGATGATGCAGGAGCATTGCACACGCCAAGCTAGCCAACACGGAAGGCAAGAGACAACTGGACACACGCCAACACAAATTTTGAAATTTACCTTGGGATGGTTGCGCGAACATAAATGTAACCATTTAATGAAGCACACTTGTGTAATGTAATCGATACCTTGAGCCATACGCTCTCGTACTTAGTAGGTACGAGGCATTTAATATAGTTAATGCAGGTAGATAGAAATTAAATTCTAGATTAGACAGTTTGTAGAGCGGAAGAGGGAAACGGGATATAGACACCTTCATTGTGCATTTGTAACATTATGGAAGATTATGAGCAATTGTGTATGAAGAATACAGGAGAGAAGCAGAGAACTGTGTAAGAACACCCATGTACAAATATTTGGATTAATAGAAAGATTTGATTCAAATCCATGGTTTGTGTTGCTCTCTATATATTGATGTTATGCCCATGAATGTTTGCTTCCTATTATACATTTTCTTTGATATGTTGTGTATATGATTTCATTCTCTAAGTGAAGTCTGAAAGAAAGAAGGAATGATTTTCAATTGTTTCTCTATCTGAGCAAGAATTCCTGCAAGGAGTGCAGTTGAAGTCATCTGCAAGGAGTGCATTGATGAAGGGCTAGGGTAGTTTAAATCTTGTTCTCGTTCACCTAGAGTGCATTTGGGCACAAGATCCATGCAAGGAGTTCGCAAGCTGAGTGAGGTCTCAGAGTTGCGAACCTGAGCAAAAATATTGAAATACTACTGCTACAAGTGTGCGCAGAGTCGAAAGGTACTCAGATATTTGAAGGTATCTGAAGGTTGCCGCAAGGAGTGTGTGAAAGGACCCTTTTTGAGGCTCAAAGTTATAAGAATCTATGGAGGAGTAAGGCTTTTGAGAACATTGAGGGACATTATAATTTTGTAGTGCGAGTAGATAAGTCCAAGGAGGAGTCCTTGGTTCACTTCGTGAAATCATCAAAGGAGAGAAATCGACGGTCAGAAATCTATAGGGAGGATTGGTAAAATTCCACCAGCCGTTAGATTTGCTAGAGGATCAGGGAGGTTACAGTTGCATCCGGAGTCCAAGCTCATGAGATTAGGGACCGCCAGATCTGCACATAGATACCCTTCAACCATCTGATTGGACAGGAGTTGCATAGAATTTAAATCCTCGTGAGCAGAGGAAAAACCCTGAGAAGGCATCGGGAAATTGGTCATCGGGGTTCATACCAGTGAAGTGGTTAGACTTTGTTTTTGGGTGAAGTTCGAGGTTCAATATTAACCATCCATCATTTGGGATGCATGTCGAAATATATGACGAAGTCGGGTGTCGGCGTATCGGTGGTCTAGAGGACAAGATACTCTTACAACTTGGAATCGCAAATTCCAATTCTCTGAAGAAGAGGGGAGCTCGGTGTGGGACCCTGTTGATGTCATCTCGTCAGAATGTGCCATCGGGATTTTGAGGTCACAAAGACCCCGAGAGAAAATTAGGGCCATTCATCTCTAGAGAAAAAGTGGCGACAACCGAGGCTATCGGGGGAAATCCCGACAGGGAAGCCAAATCGGCATATCAGGATTCCGCGTTTCGTGAATCCTAAAGACAAGGCAACCGGAGCATTTGAAATCGCAAATTGTGAAATAGAGAGGAGCGGTGAGGACCGTCCATCCTTGAGGAAGCATGGCCGAGATCGAAACCTTCAGGGACTTCCCCGAAAGGAAAAGTCAATTGTCGGGAAATCGAGAGTCGGGAAATCGAGGATTCCGTGGACAAGAGGTTTAGTGCGTTTCAAATTTCAAAACCCTGAATCCTGATAAAAGGTATGACCGCGGTCATATAAAGGCCAGTCACATGACTAGTGCATAGCCAGGAGGGGATAAAGCACAAAGGGAGTATATCGGGAAATCGGGAACCAAATGGTCATGACATTGGGGATTGGAAAACCCCGAAACCCGATTGTTATTTTTCGTTGAGAACGAAGAAGCACTCAGGCCTAAGGGCTGAACGAGCTAGTACAGACCTGTGGGTCAATCTTAATAAGGATTCCAGGGGAGAATAAAAGGAGCCACTTCGGCTCGAGGGCAATTTAGAATGATCCTTAAGACCAAGACGTCAGTGCAAAGGTCTCTGTCGAGGCAGAGGGTGTGGTCTATGTCAAGAGTGGTATCAGAGCCCTAGAAAAGTTATTTGCTTTCTATATCAGAGAAGAATAAATTCATCATGCCTCCTAGAAGAAAAGATAGACAATCACCCAATCCCGAAGAGGAGAGGGAAATGTCGTGAAGAAGAGGTAGGCATATGCAAAATCCAGAAATGGAAAGAGAGATGCATGATCTGCAAGCAAGACTCGAAGACATGGAGACAACGCAAAGATGCACAACCAGTGCTAGGGATATAAGTGATTCCAAAAGTGAAATACAAGATGAACATGAAGAAGAAGTTGCAGTCGAAGATGCATCAAATGAACATCTGATCAGAGCTATTTCTAGAATGGGTGCAAAAGCGAAAATGGACATTCCAATTTATGAGGGAAATCTAGATGTAGAAGAGCTTCTAGACTGGATTAGATCTCTAGACACCTACTTTGACTATGAAGATATTGAAGAGGACAAGAAGGTCAAGCATGTCGTCACGAGATTAAAAGGACATGCAACATTGTGGTGGGATGAACTACAAGCGGATAGGCGTTGCCAAGGCAAGCAGAAAATTAAGAGTTGGGACATGATGATTGCAAAGATGAAGGTAAAATTCATTCCTAGGGAATATCAAATTTCTCTATTCAGGAGAATGAAGAACCTAAGGCAAAAGTTGATGACAGTGAAGGAATATACAGAAGAATTTTACAGGCTGAATATCAGGGCAGTCATCGTGAAAGCAATGATGAAAAAGTAGTCAAGTATATGAATGGCATGAGATATGAAATTCAGTATGAGATGAGCATGGTAACCATCCGAATGGTGGAAGATTCTTATCGGATGGCTCTAAAAGCGGAAGAGAAGCTGAGTCGAAAGCAAAGTCAAAGGGGCAGAGGTAGAAGTCATCCTAGAGGCAAATCAGTTGCCTAGGAAAGAACCCAGAAGCCCAGGGATGACTGGAAAAAACCTCAGACATGAACAGAGAGAGGTGGAAGCTCACAGAGAGGGCCATCCATTGAACAGAGAAGGTAGCATAATGAGAAGAGAGGAGATTATGCTGACAACAAAACTTTTCCTCCTACTAGAGGTAGAGGAAGAGGAAGAGGTGGAGTAATTACATGCTTCACATGTGGAAAGAATGGGCACAAGTCTTATGAGTGTCCAGAGAAAAAGAAAGAACCTAGAGAGACTCACATCACCGAGGCAAAAAGGTGAGATGTTTAGGCAGAAGATGTTGAAGGTGGAAGATCGCTAATGATGTGAAAATTCCTTTTGACACCTGAGAAGGAGGTGGAAATTTTAGTCCAAAGGACCAGACTTTTTAGGACTGCTTGCAAGACCAAGGACAGGGTATGCAAGGTCATTGTGGACAGCGGTAGCATGAACAATCTCATTTCAACATAGATGGTAGAAAATATGGAGATGGAGATGACTGATCATCCAAGTCCATATAAAGTTTTGTGGCTACAAAAAGGACATCAGGTAAATTTCACTAAACAGTGCCTAGTTGAATTTAAGATAAGAAGATATAATGATAAGGTTTTGGGTGATGTCATTCCCATGGATGTTTGTCACCTATTACTGGGTAGACCATGGCAATATGACAGAAATGTGATTCATGATGGGCGAATGAACACATACACCCTAGAGAAGAATGGGAGGACACACATGTTGCTTCCAATAAAAGATAAGGAGGTGAAACCAAAAGTAAGAAACACAGTACTTCTCATGAGTGGGAAGGAACTTCTTACAGAGGTTAAGAAGAAGGAGGATCCACAGTTCGTTGTGGTCAGAAAACCGAAGATTGTTCTAACTAGCACAAGAGTGGATGATTTACTAGAGGAGGTTTAGGAACTGCTGGAAGAGTTCGTTGACATTGTAGTGGACGAATTACCTCGTTCATTGCCACCAATTAGGAGTGTGAGTCATCACATTGATCTCATACCAGGAGTCAGTTTTCCAAACAAATCCACGTACAGATTGACACCATAGGAGAATGAAGAAGTTAAAAGGCAAGTCCAGGATTCTTTGGACAAGGGATTAGTCAGAGAAAGCTTGAGTCCATGTGTTGTTCCAACAGTACTCAGTCCGAAGAAAGACGGAGGCTGGAGGATGTGTACTGACTCAAGGGCGATAAACAAGATAACCATTAGGTATAGATTTCCATTACTGATGATGGATGATCTGATGGACTGTTTAAGTGGAGAATTTTTTTTTTCGAAGATTGATCTGAAGAGTGGATATCACCAGATTCGCATGAGAGAGGGTGACGAATGGAAAACAACATTCAAGATAAACGAGGGTTTGTATGAATGGCTTGTTATGCCGTTTGGCTTAACAAATGTGCCAAGTACCTTCATGAGGTTGATGAACAAAGTCCTGAAGGAGTTCATCAGGAAATTTGTCATTATGTATTTGGATGACATATTGGTTTTCAGTAAAACAGTAGTGGAGCATCTGAAGCATTTGGCTACAGTGATCCAGAAATTGCATCAGGAGAATTTGTTGATAAACATGAAGAAGTCCTCATTCATGAAGACAGAGCTCATTTATTTGGGGTTTATTATTTCTGCAAATGATTTGAGGATGGATCCAGATAAGGTTGAGGTAATCAAGAATTGCCCATCACCAAAGAACATATTTGAGGTGAGAATTTTTCATGGACTGGCTAGTTTCTACTGAAAATTCATCAGGAATTTTAGTGGAATTAGTGCAGCGATGATGGACACAGTGAAGAAAAGACATAAATCTTTTCACTGGACTGAAGAGGCCAAGAAGAGCTTCAATTTGTTGAATAATAAGATCATAGAACAACCAGTTCTGGTGTTGCCGAATTTCTAGAAAACATTTCAAGTGAAATGTGATGCAAGCGGGTTTGCAATCGGGGTGGTCTTGAGTCAAGATGACAGGTCGATAGCATACTTCAACGAGAAGCTGAACGAGGCAAAATTGAAGTACTCCACTTAGGACAAGGATTTCTATGCTATCATATAGGCATTAAAGAAATGGATGCATTACTTAATCTCGAAGGAGTTTGTCTTGCACAGTGACAATCATGCACTGCATTTTGTGACTCAACAGGAAAAGTTGAATCAAAAACATGTCAAATGGGTTGAGTATATGCAGAATTTCACATTTGTGATTAAATATATTTCTGGTACTACTAACAAAGTTGTTGATGCTTTGAGCAGAAAGTGTTTGTTGTTGCAGGAGTTCCGAGTCAAAACGTTGGGTTTTGATGATCTCAAGGACATGTATGTCGAAGATCAGGATTTCAAGGAAGAATATGAGGCAGTTGAGAATCCAGTTCTCAGAGACAGGAGTCAATGGATGGAGTACATGATCTAGGAAGGATTGTTATTTAAGGGAAATCAACTGTGTATTCCAAAATGCTCCATGAGGGAGAACTTGCTGAAAGAGAAACACAGTGGAGGATTGGCAAGACATTTTGATCACGACAAGACGTTCGCAAAATTGAACGAGTCATATTTTTGGCCGGGAATGTCAAATGATGTCAAGAGATTCGTGGACAGATGTAGAATTTGCCAGCATTTGAAGGGAAGAAAGAAAAATGCAGGTTTTTATCAACCATTTCCCATACCAGAGAGGTCGTGGGATGAAATCAACATGGATTTTGTGTTGGGGTTGCCAAGGACACAAATAGGTTGTGATTCAATCTTTGTGGTGGTGGATATATTTTCCAAAATGACACACTTTATCCCATGTCAAAAAACCAGTGACGCGACTCACATCGCGAACCTGTTTTTCAAAGAATCCATTCGACTTCATGGCTTACCAAGGAGTATAGTTTCAGATAGAGATACGAAGTTCATAGGGAATTTCTGGAGAACCTTATGGAAGAAGATGGGAACTAACTTGTTATTTAGTTCAGCGTATCATCCACAGACAGATGGACAGACAGAAGTGGTAAACAAAAGTCTAGGAGATTTGCTGAGAAGCTTGGTGACAGAACACCACAGCCAGTGGGACAATGTATTACCATAGGCAGAGTTCGCTTATAACGAATCAGTGAACATGAGCACAGGGAAAATTCCATTTCAGGTTGTTTATGGCATACAATCGAGAGGGATTTCTAAATTGAGGGATTCATAATAGAATACAACTAGGAGCGCTAGTGCAGAAGAATTCGCAAAGGCGATGAAGGAACTTCACAGCCAGGTGAAGCAGCGACTGCAGAGTTCAAGCCAGGAATATAAGTGCAGAGCAGATCAACATAGGAGATAACATCAGTTCAAGGTTAGTGATCTGTTTCTGGCACATTTGAGAAAGGAAAGGTTCCTGAGAGGAACATATAATAAGCTGAAAATGAAGAAAATCGAGCCATGTAGGGTCTTGAAATTTTTTGGGACAAATGCTTATGAGATTGAATTACCCGATGGGATCGGAATTTCTCTGATATTCAATGTCTCAGATTTATACCCATACAGAGCTGGGGAAACAGTGATTGAAAGTGATTAACAGTCAAAGGTTCAAATGCGAAAGAAAATGTCAGTTGCAGAGAAGCCGCAGATGGAGTGCATACTGGACAAAAGAATTGGCAAGAAGACCAGAAGGAAAGAATACTTTGCGTATCTGGTCAAGTGGAAGGACCATCCAGTTGAATATGCCAGCTGGGAGACTGAAGCAGACATACAGAAGCATGGACATACCGTGCAGGAGCTCATGGACAGGAGCCCATGAAAGTTTTCAAGCAAGGGAGTATGATGCAGGAGCATCGCCCATGCCAAGTGAGCCAGCGTGGAAGGAAAGAGACAGTTGGACACACACCAGCACAAATTTTGAAATTTACCTTGGGATGGTTGCATGAACATAAATGTAACCATTTAATGAAGTGCACTTGTGTAATGTAATCGAGACCTTGAGCCATACGCTCTCATCCTTAGTTGGTAGGAGGCATTTAAGATAGTTAATGCAGGTAGATAGAAATTAAATTCTAGATTAGACAGTTTGTAGAGCGGAAGAGGGAAACAAGATATAGACACCCTCATTGTGCATTTGTAACATTATGGAAGATTATGAGCAATTTTGTATGAAGAATACAGGAGAGAAGCAGAGAATTGTGTAAGAACACCCATGTACAGATATTTGGATTAATAGAAAGCTTTGATTCAAATCCATGGTTTGTGTTGCTCTATGTATATTGATGTTATTCTCATGAATGTTTGCTTCCTATTATACATTTTCTTTGATATGTTGTGTATATGATTTCATGTTCTAAGTGAAGTATGAAAGAAAGAAGGAATGAGTTTCAATTGTTTCTCTATACGAACAAGAATTCTTGCATGGAGTGCAGTTGAAGTTGTCCGCAAGGAGTGCGTTGATGAAGGGCTCGGGTAGTTTAACTCTTGTTCTCGTTCACCCAGAGTGCATTTGGGCATAGGAGCCATGCAAGGAGTGCGCAGGCCGAGTGAGGTCTCAGAGTTGCGAACCTGAGAAAAAATATAGAAAGACTGCTACTGCAGGTGTGCGCGGAGTTGAAAGGTTCTCAGATATTTGAAGGTATCTGAAGGTTGTCGTAAGGAGTGCATGCAAGGACCCTCTTTGAGGCTCGAATTTGTGAGAATCTCTGGAGGAGTATGGCTTTTGAGAACATGGAGGGACATTAGAAGTTTGTAGTGCGAGCACATAAGTCTAAGGAGGAGTCCTTGGTTCACTTCATGAGATCATCAAAGGAGAGAAATCGACAGTCAGAAATCTGTAGGGAGGATTGGTAAAATTCCACCAGCCGTTAGATCTGCTAGAGGAGCAGGGAGGTTATGGTTTCATCCGGAGTCCAAGCTTAGGAGATTGGGGACCTCCGGATATACACATAGATACATGTCAACCGTCCAATTGGACAGGAGTTGCACAGGATTTAAATCCTCGTGAGCAGAGGGAAAACCCCGAGAAGGCATCGGGAAATTGGTCATCAGGGTTCATACCAGTGAAGTGGTTAGACTTTGCGTTTGGGCAAAGTCTGAGGTTCAATCTAAACCGTCCATCATTTGGGACGCGCGTCAGAAGATCTGACGAAGTCGGGGGTCGGCGTATCGGAGGTCCAGAGGACACGATACTCTTACAACTTGGAATCGTGAATTTCGATTCTCCGAAGAAGAGGGGAGCTCAGTGTGGGACCCTGTTGACATCATCTCGTCAGAATGGGGCATCGGGATTTTGAGGTCACAGAGACCCCGAGATCAAATCAGGGCCATTCATCTCTAGAGAACGCATGGCGACAACCAAGGCTATTGGGGGAAATCCTGACAGGGAAGCCAAATCGGCATATCGGGATTTGGCGTTTCGCGAATCCTGAAGATAAGGCAACCGAAGCATTTGAAATCATGAATCGCGAAATAGCAAGGAGCGACGAGGACCGTCCATCCTTGAAGACGCGTTGTCGAGATCGAAACCTTCAGGGACTTCCCCGAAAGGAAAAGTCAATTGTCGGGAAATCGAGAGTCGGGAAATCGAGGATTCCGTGGACAAAAGGTTTAGTGCATTTCGACTTTCGAAACCCCGAATCTCGATAAAAGGTATGACCGCGGTCATATAAAGGCCGGTCACATGACTAGTGCATAGCGAGGAGGGGCTAAAGCACAAAAGGAGTATATCATGAAAACGGAGATCTGGAAATCAAGAACCAAAGGGTTGTGACATCGAGGATTGGAAAACCCTGAAACCCGATTGTTATTTTCCATTGAGAACGGAGAAGCGCTCAGGCCTAAGGACTGAACGAGCCAGAACAGACCTGTGGGCCAATCTTAATAAGAATTCCAGGGGAGAATCAAAGGAGCCACTTCGGCTCGAGGGCAATTTAGAACGATCCTTAAGACCGGGAGGTCAACACAGAGGTCTCTATCGAGGCAGAGGGTGTAGTCTGCGTCATAAGCATAGGCCCTCCAATTTTAAAACTTTTAGCTTGGTAGACTCCAATGTCCTTATCTTTCTCATTTGCAAGTCGCTTAACTCATAACTCTATGGCATCTAAAGAAAAAACTTCATCCTCTGTAGGGGGAATATGAATGGTGTCCATGGTATTAGGGAACTCATAAATAATTTTAAGGTAGGAATTCCAATCCATTAAGGGAATCATATTATTTTCTTTAGTATTGTGATTTAGAATTTGGCTCCAGAACTTCTTAGGATCCAACTTAAATAGGAGTGAAAGTTGCTCTTGCCTTTTATAGATATAGTACCATTTTTTGTTTTTAATTAGGGATTTGTACTTATTGATCTTATTGAGTTCTAAGGACTCATTAGAAGCATCCCTAATGGTTTTCCTAGCAATTTTATATTCTTTATCATACCAAGGGTTGGTCGTTCTATTTTTCTTTTTACAAGACACATTCAAAGAGAATTTGTTAATAGAAGTGGAAATGGTAGTTGTAAAATTATGATAGAGTTCTTCAATGTTATCCTTAAGTTAGAAGATTTAATTTACTATTTAAATCCTTTAATAAATGGTAAACTTTACTTTTTTCAAAGCCCAATTTCCTTTGATTATTAGAATTTTCTTCAATGGTGATCTTGTCTATGGAAAAGTTTAAAGTTAGATTTAAAGGTTTATGATCACAGTCCTATTCATGGCCATTTAAAAGGTCAAAAGTTGCTAATTTTTTTTGGTCATTTAAATAATTTAAATATTAAAATTTTAATTTTTTGTTTTTGTTTGCTAGTTTGTCAGTGACCTGGGAGACTAGCGTTTGGTTGAGAAACCCTGACTCAAGGGCATCTAAGCCGTCAAAATCACCCGAGGATCACACCCGAGGATCGCACCCTGCGTGAACCACACCAACCCTTAACATGGTTGGATTTTTTGTCCCCACCAACCCTTAACATGGCTGGATTTTTTGTCCCCGCAGGTTTGGAACCGATGACTTTAACATCATGAAGTGCCTTAACATCCATCATCAACTATCCTACACCTAGAGGATTATTTAAAGTTTAATTTTAAAAATATCAAATGTTTCTATTTATTTGAAATTTTATATTTCTCTTTCTAAAATATTAAATTTTTAACTTTAAAAACCAAATAAAAATAAATTTAATCCTTAAATATATTAAAAAATGAAGTCTAAGAATTATAATAGCTATATTATAACAAAGTTAATTTGATTGAAAAAATATTTTAAAATTTATTTTTAATTAAGAAATAAAAAATGCACTATGTTGATAATAAATCTTGTTGATTTTAAAAACCAAATAAAAATAAGTTTAAACGTTAAATATATTAAAAAAAATCTACCAATTCTAATATTTAGAGCTATATTATAAAAAAGTTAATTTGGTTAAAAAAATATTTTAAAATTGAAATAAAAATTAATTTTAAAAACCAAATAAAAAAATGTAAACATTAAATATATTAAAAAGATATATCGATTCTAATATTTAGACCTTAAATATATAAAAAAAATATACCAATTCTAATATTTAAACCTTAAATATATTAAAAAGATATACCAATTCTAATATTTAGAACTATATTATAAAAAATCTTAAATATATTAAAAATCTGTACAATTCTAATATTTAGAGTTATATTATAAAAAAAGTTAATTTGGTTAAAAGGTTATTTTAAAATAAAAAATTCATTATATTCATAATGATAATCATTAAATTTGATTTATCAAATTTAAAATAAAAAATTACTTAGTTTGTTTTTTAATTTTATTTATATACTTAAAAAAACTTATTTTATTTCTGTACTTTAAAAAACTTCTAAATTATCATAATACTTTAAAAATTAACAAAATTCTACAATGGCTTTCTTACCTAAATTATAATTATCATGTTATAATAAGTTACATTATAATCCATTTCTTTGAAAAATATAACCATTAAATACTGTTAAATACTGAGTAGCAGTCTAAATATTGCTAACCTAAATTGTATTGAAAATGTAATAAGATAAGCATTCAATACTGAGTAGAAATCTGAATATTGCTAACCTAAATTGTATTGAAAATGTAATCAGCTAAAACCTGGATGAGGTAAACCTGGACCAAACGGTGTTAACGTAAGCGTACCTCGCTCAATTTCTTCCACCGTTCCTATTTATTGTATTACTTTTTGCAAAGCATATGTCAATTCACCTTTCCTTTTGCAATAAATAATTTCAACATTTCCATCACTCTACGTCTGGTTTGTGCAGGAGTCATGAAATGAGATCACCATGCCCGAACGCCATTGACAAGCAACCAGGGTATATCTTGACCGCCGATTTAATTGGAAAAAATATGTCGTATTGAGATACACATTATAACTAAAAAATATATCGAAAAAATATATCAATGAATGCCAAAAGACCTACACCTATTGACTATGAGTACAATTAATCACCTTTTAATCTAAAATTCTAATTTGATAGCTAACAATTGAAGATTTTTTGAATGCATCCGTTAACCTGTTTACCTTTTAACATTTACCTAATCATATTAAGAAATTACTATAACACTATATGATTGCCACGTTTAAATGATTAAACTTTGGATTTAGCACATTGGTTGTGCTGGCTGAAGACTCATTTTCTAGTTGTGAGTTTCATTTTTTGGCTATGCGTTTCATTTTCTCTGTGCTTTTTGGCGTTCATCAACCATGGTTTTGAGTGGCGTTCATGATCCTAAAGGTAACAAGATAGTCCACAGTTGAATGATATCTCCTAAACCTGGCTTGGCCTTTAGCTCTTTTACCATGACTTTCTAACCAAAGTCTAATCTTCTTTTCCAAAATAATTCCATAAATCTTGGATAAAATTGGGCTAATCATAATGGTCCTACAATTAGAGGGAATGTTTATATCCCTTTAATTTAAGAGCTTGTGTATGTGAGAGATAAGCATAAGCCCTCCAATTTTAAAACTTTGAGCTTGGTAGCCTCCAATGTCCTTATCTTTCTCATTTGCAAGTCTCTTAACTCGGAACTCTATGGCATCCAAAGATAAAACTTCATAGGAGGAATAGGAATGGTGTCCATGGTATTAGGGAACTCATAAAGAATTTTAAGGTAGGAATTCCAATCCATTAAGGATATCATATTATTTTCTTTCGTATTGTGGTTTAGAATTTGGCCCCAAAACTTCTTAGGATCCAACTTAAATAGTTGTGAAAGTTGCTCTTACCTTTCATTGATATAGTACCATTTTTTATTTTTAATTAGGGATTTGTACTTATTGTTCTTATTGAGTTCTAAGGACTCATTAGAAGCATCCCTAATGGTTTCCTAACAATTTTATATTCTTTATCATACCAAGCGTTGGTCTTTCTATTATTCTTTTTACAAGACACCTTCAAAGATAATTTGGTAGTAGAAGTGGAAATGGTAGCTGTAAAGTTATGATAGAGTTCTTCAATGTCGTCCTTAAGTCAGAAGATTTAATTTACTATTTAAATCCTTTAATAAATGATAAACTTTACTTAAATGTCAAAGCCCAATTTCCTTTGATCATTAGAATTTTCTTCAATGGTGATCTTGTTTAGAGTTAGATTTAAAAGATTATGATCACAGTCCTATTCATGGTCATTTAAAAGGTCAAAAGTTGTTATTTTCTTTTGGTCATTTAAATATTTAAAGTTTAATTTTTTGTTTTTGTTTGCTAGTTTGTGAGTGACCTGGGAGACTAGCATGTTGCGGAGAAACCCTGACTCAGGAGCAGGAAACCAACCCTTAACAAACCAACCCTTAACAAACCAACCCTTAACATGGCTGGATTTTTTGTCCCGACAGATTTAGAACCAATGACTTTAACATCATGAAGTGCCTTAACAACCATTGTCAACTATCCTACACAAGACTATTTAAAATTTAATTTTAAAAATATCAAATGTTTTTATTTATTTGAAAATTTATATTTCTCTTTCAAAAATATTAAATTTTTAACTTTAAAAACCAAATAAAAATAAATTTAATCCTTAAATATACTAAAAATGAATTCTAAGAATTATAATAGCTATAGCTATATTATAACAGCTATAGCTATATTATAATGCTATATTATAACAAAGTTAATTTGGTTGAAAAAATATTTTAAATTTTACTTTTAATTAGTAAATAAAAAATGCACTATGTTGATAATAATTTTTTTTTATTTTAAAACCAAATAAAAATAAGTTTAAACCTTAAATATACTAAAAAAATTTTAGCAATTCTAATATTTAAAAATTCTAATATTTAAAGTTATATTATCAAAAAGTTAATTTGACTAAAAAAATATTTTAAAATTGAAATAAAAATTAATTTTAAAAACCAAATAAAAAAATTTAAACATTAAATACATTAAAAAGATATACCAATTCTAATATTTAGACCTTAAATATATTAAAAAGATATACCAATTCTAATATTTAGAGCTATATTATAAAAAATCATATATATATTAAAAATATCTATCAATTTTAATATTTAGAGTTATATTATAAAAAAAAGTCAAATTGGTTAAAAAATTATTTTAAAATAAATTTGGTTAAAAAAATATTTTAAAATAAAAAATTCATTATATTTGATAACAATAATAATTAAATTTGATTTATCAAATTTAAAATAAAAAATTACTTTGTTTGTTTTTTAATTTTATTTATATACTTAAAAAAAAATATTTTATTTTTTTACTTTAAAAAACTTTTAAATTATGATAATATGTTAAAATTAACAAAATTTGATAAAGGTTTTCTTATCTAAATTATAATTATTATATTATAATAAGTTACATTGTAATTGTTTCTGAGGTGTAGGATAGTCATTTTGTGTTGTTAAAGTCACCGGTTCGAAATTTGTCGGGACAAAAAATCCAACCATGTTAAGGGCGATTTCCTTAGATGTCCGTGAGTCGCGGTTTCTCAAGCCACAGATTAATCACATAGTCAATAGATCCCGCACAAATTAACAAACAAAAAAATAAAAATTACATTGTAATCCATTTCTTTAAAAAATATAACCATTAAATACTAAATAGCAATCTAAATATTGCTAACCTAAATTGTATTGAAAATGTAATTATATAAACATTCAATACTGAGTAGAAATATATTGCTAACCTAAATTGTATTGAAAATGTAATCAGCTAAAACCTGGGTGAGGTAAACATCTAGACCAAAAGGTGTTAACGTAAGCGTACCTCGCGCAATTTCTTCCACCTTTCCTACTTATTGTATTACTTTTTGCAAAGCATATGTCAATTCACCTTTCCTTTTGCAATAAATAATTTCAACATTTGCATCACTCTACGTCTGGTTTGTGCAGAGTCACGAAATGAGATCACCATGCCCGAACGCCATTGACAAGCAACCAGGGTTGGAAAAAATATACCGTATTGTATGAGATATACATTATAATTAAAAAATATATCGAAAAAAAATATTGATGAATGTTGAAAGGTGTACATCTATTGATCATGAGTACAATTAATAACCTTTTAATTTAAAATGCTAATTTGATGGCTAACAACTGAAGATGCTAGCATATTCTTAATCGTCCTCCAAAATCAATGAATGTGATTTCCTTTTCATAACTTCCTTGTATTTTTTAATGCATACATGTTTACCTTTTAACATTTACCTGATCATATTAAGAAATTACTGTAGCACTATATGATTGCCACGTTTAAATGATTAAACTTTGGACCACGATTTTGAGTGGCATTCATGATCCTAAAGGTAACAAGATAGTCCACAGTTGAATGATATCTCTTAAACCCGGCCTAGCCTTTAGCTCTTTTACCATGACTTTCTAACCAAAGTCTAATCTTCTTTTCCAAAATAATTCCATAAATCTTGGATAAAATTGGGCTAATCATAATGGTCCTACAATTAGAAGGAATGTTTATATCCCTTTAATTTAAGAGCTTTTGTATGTGAGAGATAAGCATAGGCCCTCCAATTTTAAAACTTTCAGCTTGGTAGCCTCCAATGTACTTATCTTTCTCATTTGCAAGTCGCTTAACTCAGAACTCTGTGGCATCTAAAGAAAAAACTTCATCCTCTCTAGGGGGAATAAGAATGGTGTCCATGGTATTAGGGAACTCATAAAGAATTTTAAGGTAGGAATTCCAATCCATTAAGGGAATCATATTATTTTCCTTAGTATTGTGGTTTAGAATTTGGCTCCAGAACTTCTTAGGATCCAACTTAAATAGTTGTGAAAGTTGCTCTTGCCTTTTATTGATATAGTACCATTTTTTATTTTTAATTAGGGATTTGTACTTATTGATCTTATTAAGTTCTAAGGACTCATTAAAATCATCCCTAATGGTTTTCTTAACAATTTTATATTTTTTATCATACCAAGGGTTGGTCGTTCTATTATTTTTTTTACAAGACACATTCAAAGAGAATTTGTTAATAGAAGTGGAAATGGTAGTTGTAAAATTATGATAGAGTTCTTCAATGTTGTCCTTAAGTTAGAAGATTTAATTTACTATTTAAATCCTTTAATAAATGGTAAACGTTACTTTTTTCAAAGCCCAATTTCCTTTGATTATTAGAATTCTCTTCAATGGTGATCTTGTCTATGGAAAAGTTTAGAATTAGATTTAAAGGTTTATGATCACGGTCCTATTCATGGTCATTTAAAAGGACAAAAGTTGCTATTTTCTTTTGGTCATTTAAATAATTTAAATATTTAAAGTTTAAATTTTTTTTCTTTGCTAGTTTGTGAGTGACTTGGGAGACTAGCCTGTGGACTCGAGGATCGCACCCAGCTTGAACCACACCAACCCTTAACATGGATGGATTTTTTGTCCCGACAAGTTTAGAACTAATGACTTTAACATCATGAAATGCCTTAACGACCATCATCAACTGCCTACACCTGAAGGACTATTTAATGTTTAATTTTAAAAATATCAAATGTTTCTATTTATTTAAAAAATTATATTTCTCTTTCTAAAATATTAAATTTTTTACTTTAAAAACGAAATAAAAATAAATTTAATCCTTAAATATATTAAAAAATGAAGTCTAAGAATTATAATAGCTATAGCTATATTATAACAGCTATAGCTATATTATAACAAAGTTAATTTGGTTTAAAAAATATTTTAAAATTTATTTTTAATCACGTAATAAAAAATGCACTATGTAGATAATAAATCTTTTTTTATTTTAAAAACCAAATAAAAATAAGTTTAAACCTTAAATATATTAAAAAAAATCTACCAATTCTAATATTTAGAGCTATAAAAAAGTTAATTTGGCTTAAAAAAATATTTTAAAATTGAAATAAAAATTAATTTTAAAAACCAATTAAAAAAATTTAAACATTAAATATATTAAAAAGATATACCAATTCTAATATTTAAACATTAAATATATTAAAAAGATATACCCATTCTAATATTTAAACCTTAAATATATTAAAAAGATATACCAATTATAATATTTAGAACTATATTATAAAAAATCTTAAATATATTAAAAATATCTACCAATTCTAATATTTAGAGTTATATTATAAAAAAAAGTCAATTTCGTTAAAAAGTTATTTTAAAATAAATTTGGTTAAAAAATTATTTTAAAATAAAAAATTCATTATATTGATAACGATGATAATTAAATTTGATTTATCAAATTTAAAACAAAAAATTACTTAGTTTGTTTTTTAATTTTATTTATATACTTAAAAAGACTTATTTTATTTTTGTACTTTAAAAAACTTCTAAATTATCATAATACTTTAAAAATTAACAAAATTCGACAAAGGTTTTCTTACCTAAATTATAATTATTATATTATAAGTTACATTATAATCCATTTCTTATAAAAATATGACCATTAAATACTGAGTAGCAGTCTAAATATTGCTAACCTAAATTGTATTGAAAATGTAATCACATAAGCATTCAATACTGAGTAGAAATCTGAATATTGCTAACCTAAATTGTATTGAAAAAGTAATCAGCTAAAACCTGGATGAGGTAAACCTCTGGACCAAAAGGTGTTAACGTAAGCATACCTCGCGCAATTTCTTCCACCGTTCCTATTTATTGTATTACTTTTTGCAAAGCATATGTCAATTCACCTTTCCTTTTGCGATAAATAATTTCAACATTTGCATCACTCTACGTCTGGTTTGTGCAGGAGTCATGAAATGAGATCACCATGCCCGAACGCCTTTGACAAGCAACCAAGGTATATCTTGACCGCCGATTTATTTGGAAAAAATATACCGTATTGTATGAGATACACATTATAACTAAAATTAACATTCCAAGCGATTATATGCGTGTCAAGGTACAGAGAGAATCAATGGATTCAGCCCTTATTTTTAATGTCTCTGTGTCGCAATCCATCGTAATTCTTGCAGCAAGCATACATTTACAGAGCGTATGTAACTATTTCATCTACAGATTTAGGAATAGATGACCGCGAAGGTTTTACATATGCAGTTAT
>JZKD02S1893801.1:227866-242444 GCA_000966675.3 Picea glauca | reverse complement strand
TACTACCCCTTTAAGAATTGTTTTTTTTAATGTTTGTTTTATCGAACAAGTTCCTTTTATTTAGATATTCATAGACAAACTAGATACTAGGGGCATTGGCCTCATAGTGAGGGAGCATTTCTAAAGATTTATATTTGGATTTTGACTTTATCTCTTCACCTCTTTTCCTTATTGGATTATTGACTCGGGATTTATCAATTTGACCTTTCCTTTTGACCTTTGAGAAATCATACATGACCAAGATGCAATTTTTTATATGGATGTAATGAATAACACTCAGGAGCTGGAAAATGATTAGCATGGTTGGGATATGGATAATGATATCTATCCTAAGAACCCAATGGTATAGGTTAATCCAAGAGATGACACACTTCTAACATAAAACATGTTCCCCAAGGTACTACAAGGAAAGTCATAAAACCATGTAATGTTATGAAATACTACTAGGCAATCATTAGGTCTTTACCACTTTATGATGAGATAATAAGTTACATCATCGCTTCCAAATAAGTATTTATACATGGAATGTTAAACAAACCAAATATGAACCATTCCATACCGTACAACAATGCATCTATCATCTGAGGAGTTGACATGAAAGTGAGCTACACCATAGTTGAGCTAGCACAATCATGTTTTTGGTGGAGATCAAGAAGAACTCTATATAGATATAGGGAATATGAGCATGACACATCATGCAAGAAACAATTTGAAGCCCTTGCTAGCATATCCAAAAATGTGTCACCCCTCATGAGGTAACATCTGTCTCCTACTCGTGGACATGCACTCTGTGTGAGAATGTATCAGAACTCCATAATCTTTGTACACATGTGACCTACACACCATATAACTTGACAAATGAAACAAAATTTGGGGTGAATCTACCACACTAGTTAGAAATAAAAAATACTTAGCACAAATAAAAAAACTTCACCAAATATAAACATGAAAGTAAAGTAGGAAAACACGTGTAAGAAATTATTCTCTAGAAAATCAAATGCATCAATAAAATTAGGCAATGCATGAAAGTAAACACACAAAAGAAAGGAAAACATGAATGGAAGGAAAAAAATCATTCTGACTACTTCTCAAATATCATATTCATGCCTACCCTATTGAATAACTAAGGGATGTGGTTGCTAGGTGAAATAAAATATCCAAATCAACCATTCAAGGTGCTTACCAACATATGGAAACCTTCCCTTGTGTTTGGTTATCATCCAAAACATAGATATGCCAAGCATCAAGTGGGTATCAAGAATAATATAACTCACTCTCAAGTCTGGAACCTAGGTAAGGTAATATCTATGAAGCAGAAAGCCCAAACTATACCAAGGTTGACTCACCTCTCCACAAAATTTCTCCATCCAAAGGTCAATAGGGACAATGTAAACAAAAAACTGGGTCAACCCATTGAATTTTCTTGTAATATCATTGAGGACAAAATATTGTGAAGGAAACTCCAACGATGCAGATGATTTGGAGTTATGCAAAAACTTCACTTGGAGTGATTTTTTGTTTTTTGTTTTGAGGGTGTTGTTTATAAACCCTGTGATATTATCAGAAGCTTTAAGCCTTCCATCAATAGAAATAGTCACTCCCTTATTTTTATCCTTGTTTATTAGTTATATATAATTTGCAGCGAGTGCATATCTCCGCATATATTGCATGTACTGGACCAGACGCATCCAATCGTTATAATTGTTACACGGTCCGACATAGTCCATCAATTCAGTTATTGTATTGTTTTTTACAATTATTCCATTCATGGAAAATATCCCCAAGCCATGTAGGGAGGATGGTGCAATGCGATATGTCATATTGTTGAAAACGAAGTCATCATCTATAAGAGGTAGTTCCTTAGGTACCCATTGATTCACCAGGTGTTTATACCTGAGTGGCACCTCTATGTCTCCTCATCATCATAAGAGCATGATCCTCCTTTGGCAAGAAAAAATTTCATGCGTCTACAAAATTTTCTTCTGAATTTTTCACCTCTGGTCCTTGTTTTCTTATCATATCTACTAGATGCAGTCGCATTTCCCTCTATTTGTCCTAAGATTTCCTCACTCGATGAAGAAATATATGACAGGTACTTGTCTGGTTGTACCATTAGTTCCATGTGCACGTGTTGTTAGTGAGTACTCCATCATCATCCTAGTTCCAATTTATGATTTTTTTTTCTATATTCATATTTCTAAATAAAAAAATTATATCTTTAGTTTTGGATGCACAATTAGACTAGGGATAAATTAACAATATTAGTGGTCAAGCACCTAATTTAACGTGATATCCCTCTTGATTTTGGATATATTAAGGACATATTAATGTGATAACACTAAGGACATGATATTAATGCAACATTTGTATTTAGGGGTCCAATTTACGAAACAATGCCTCGGGAGTAGATGGACAATGTGGTCACCTATTCCATGACTAAACAAGCTTGCAGAATCTCTTGGAGCTCAAAAATGTTGCTTTGTTAGGCTTTTATGCCCCGAGGATGAATTTTCGAGAGTCCCCGAAATGGTTTTGGATGCGACTTGCAACTGCGCATAAAATGAAAACCGAGACTCGCATTGAGGAACTGTCGACTCCAATGGAATCCTAGCATAGGATTTTAGCTAGAGAACCCCTGACTCCCAGTTCCAACCCCTCAGAAGTAGTTGTTTTCATCAATTTCGATAACTATTGCTTTTCTCAGTAAGAAGCAATGCAACATTTGGATTTAGGGGCCAATTTATGAAATCGTGCCTCAGGAGAGAATGGATAATTTGGTCACATATTCCATGCCTAAACAAGCTTTCAACATCTCACAAAACTCAAAAATGTTGCTCTGTTAGTCTTTTATGCCTTGAGCGGGAATTGACCAAGAGTCCCTGAAATGGTTTAGGATGCAACTTGCAACTAGGCATAAAATGAAAACCGTGAATCGGATTGAGGAACCATTGTCTCTATTGGATTCCTAGCTAGAGAACCCCTCTCTCCTGGTTCCAACCCCTCGGAAGATTTGTTTTCATCGATTTCAATAACTAGTGCTTTTCTCACTAAGAAGCAATGCAACATTTGGATTTAGGGGTCCAATTTACGAAACGATATCTCGGGAGAGGATGGACAATGTGTTCACCTATTCTATGTCTAAACACGCATGTAGAATCTCATGGAGCTCAAAAATGTTGCTTCATTAGGCTTTTATGCCCAGTGGAGGAATTGCCAAGAGTCCCCGAAATGGTTTGGGATGCGACTTGCAACTGGGCATAAAAAATAAAATGAGACTTAGATTGAGTAACTGTCGACTCCGATGTATTCCTGGGATAGTATTTTAGCTAGAACACCCCTCTCTCCTGGGTGCCATGCCTCGGAAGTTTCTTTACTCATTGATTTCGAGAACTAGTGTTTTGCTCAATTTGAAGAAAACCAACATTTGGATTAAGGGGTCCAATTTATGAAACCGTGCCTTGGGAGCGGATGGAAAATAAATTCACCTAGTCCATGCCTAAACGATCTTGGAGCATCTCATGGAAATCAAAAATGTTGCTTCGTTAGTCTTTTATGCCATGAGCAGTAATTGGCCAAGACTCCCCGAAATGGTTTGGGATGTTACTTGCAACTGGGCATAAAATGAAAACTGAGACTCAGATTGAGGAACCATCATCTCTGTTGGATTCCTGGAATATAATTTTAGCTAGAGCACCCCTCACTCTTGGTTCCCACCCCTCGAAAGTTGTTTTTCTCGTCGATTTCAATAACTAGTGCTTTGCTCAGTAAGAAGCAATGCAACATTTGGATTTAGGGGTCCAATTTATGAAACCATGCCTTGGGAGAGGATGGACAATGTGGTCACCTATTTCATGCCTAAAAAATCTTGCAGAATCTCATGGAGCTCAAAAATGTTTCTCTGTTAGGCATTTATGCCCCTAGGATGAATTGTCAAGAGTCCCTGAAATGGTTTGGGATACGACTTGCAACTGGGAACAAAATGAAAAAAGAGAATTGGATTCAGGAGCGGTCAACTTTGATGGATTCCTGGCATAGGATTTCAGCTATATCATCCCTGACTATCGGTTCCAACCCCTCAAAAGTAGTTTTTTTCATCGATTTCGATAACTAGTGATTTTCTCAGTAAGAAGCAATGCAACATTTGGATTTAGGGGCCAATTTATGAAACCATTCCTTGGGAGAAGATGGATAATTTGGTCACCTATTCCATGCCTAAACAAGCTTGCATCATCTCACAGAACTCAAAAATTTTGCTATGTTAGTATTTTATGCCCTAAGAGGGAATTGTCCAAGAGTCCCCAAAATGGTTTGGGATGTGACTTGCAACTGGGAATAAAACGAAAACTGAGACACGGATTGAGGAACCGTTGACTCTATTGGATTCCTGCATAGTATTTTAGCTAGAACATCCCTCCCTCCTAGTTCCAACCCCTCTAAAGTTGTTTTTTTCATCGATTTTGATAACTAGTGCTTTGCTCAGTAAGAAGCAATGCAACATTTGGATTTAGGGGTCCAATTTATGAAACCATGTCTCAGGAGAGGATGGAAAATGTGGTCACCTAGTCCATGCCTAAACAAGCATGTAGAATCTCATGGAGCTAAAAAATGCTGCTCTGTTAGGCTTTTATGCCCCAAGGATGAGTTGCCAAGAGTCCCCGAAATCGTTTTGGATGTGACTTGCAACTGGGCATAAAATGAAAAATAAGACTCGGATTGAGGAACTGTTGACTCCAATGGATTCTTGGCATAGAATTTCAGATAGAGCACCCCTAACTCCCGGTTCCAACCCCTCGAAAGTAGTGTTTTTCATCGATTTCGATAACTAATGCTTTACTCATTTTGAAGAAAACCAACATTTGGATTAAGGGGTCCAACTTATGAAACTGTGCCTCAGGAATGGATGGAAAATATAGTCACCTAGTCCATGCCTAAACAATCTTGTAGCATCTCAAGGAACTCAAAAATGTTGCGTTGTTAGTCTTTTATGCCCTGAGTGGGAATTGACCAAGAGTCCCCGAAATGGTTTGGGATGCAACCTGCAACTGGGTATAAAATGAAAATTGAGACTCAGATTAAGGAACCTTCATCTTTGTTGGATTCCTGGCATAGGACTTTAGCTAGAGCACCCCTCACTCTCAGTTCCAACCCCTCGGAAGTTGTTTTTTTCATCAATTTTGATAACTAGTGCTTTGTTCACTAAGAAGCAATGGAACATTTGGATTTAGGGGTCCAATTTACGAAACCATGCCTCGAGAGCGGATGGAAAATGTGGTCACCTAGGACATTCCTAAACAATCTTGCAGAATCTCATGGAGCTAAAAAATGATGCTCTGTTAGGATTTTATGCCCCGAGGATGAATTGCCAAGAGTCCTCGAAATGGTTTGGGATGCGAATTGCAACTGGGCATAAAACTAAAATCGAGACTTCGATTGAGGAACCGTCAACTCTAATGGATTCTTGGCATAGGCTTTCAGCTAGATCTCCCCTGACTCATGGTTCCAACCCCTCGAAAGTAGCTTTTTTCATCGATTTCGATAACTAGTGCTTTGCTCAGTAATAAGTAATACAACATTTGGATTTAGGGTCGAATTTATGAAACCATGTCTCGGGAGAGAATGGATAATTTGGTCACCATTCCATGCCTAAAAAATCTTGTAGCTTCTCACAGAACTCAAACATGTTGCTCTGTTAGTATTTTATGCCCTGAGCGGGAATTGGCCAAGAGTCCCCGAAATGGTTTGGGATGCAACTTGCAACTGGGCATAAAATGAAAAATGAGACTCGGATTGAGTAACCGTCATCTCTGTTGGATTCCTGGCATAGGATTTTAGCTAGATTACCCCTCACTCCCAATTCCAACCCCTCAGAAGTTTTTTTTTTCATCAATTTCAATAACTAGTGTTTTGTTGAGTAAGAAGCAATGCAACATTTGGATTTAGCGGTCCAATTTATGAAACCATGCCTCGGGAGAGGATGGAAAATGTGGTCTCCTATTCCATGCCTAAACAAGAATGTAGAATCTCATAGAGATCAAAAATGTTGCATTATTAGGATTTTATGCCCGGAGGATGAATTGCCAAGAGTCTCCAAAATGGTTTCGGATGCAACTTACAACTAGGCATCAAATGAATCCGAGACTTGGATCGAGGAAATGTCAACTCTGATGGATTCTTGGCATAGGATTTCAGTTGGATCACCCCCGATTCCTGGTTCCAACCCCTTGGAAGTAGTTTTTTTCATCGATTTCGATAACTAGTGCTTAGCTCAATAAGAAGCAATGCAACATTTGGACTTAGGCGAAAATTTATGAAACCATGCCTCGGGAGAGGATGGATAATTTTGTCACCTATTCCATGCCTAAACAAGCTTGCATCATCTCACAGAACTCAAAAATGTTGCTCTGTTAGTCTCTTATGCCCTAAGCGAGAATTGGCCATGAGTCCCCAAAATGGTTTAGGATGCGACTTGCAACTAGGCATAAAATGAAAACCAAGACTCGGATTGAGGAACCGTCTTATCTTTTGGATTCCTAGCATAGGATTTTAGCTATATCACCCCTCTCTCTCGGTTCCAACCACTCGGAAGTTTTTTTTTTCATCAATTTCGATAACTAGTGATTTTCTCAGTAAGAAGCAATGCAACATTTGGATTTAGGGGACCAATTTATGAAACCATTCCTTGAGAGAGGATGGACAATGTGGTCACCTATTCCATGCCTAAACAAGAATGTATAATCTCATGGACCTCAAAAATGTTGCTCCGTTAATCTTTTATGCCTGGAGGAGGAATTGTCAAGAGTCCCCGAAATGGTTTGGGATGCGACTTGCAACTAGGCATAAAATGAAAACCGAGACTCGGATTGAGTAACCATCGACTATGATGGATTCCTGTAATAGGATTGAAGCTAGAGCACCCCTCTCTCCCAGGTTCCATGCCTCAGAAGTTTCTTTACTCATTGATTTCGAGAACTAGTGTTTTGCTCATTTTGAAGAAAACCAACATTTGGATTAAGGGGTCCAATTTATGAAACTGTGCCTCGAGAGTGGATGGAAAATAAATTCACCTAGTCCACACCTAAACAATCTTGCAACATCTCACAGAACTCAAAAGTGTTTCTCTGTTAGTCTTTTATGCCCTGAGCGGGAATTGGCCAAGATTCCCTGAAATGGTTTGGGATGCCACTTGCAACTGGGCATAAAACAAAAAGCAAGACTCATATTGAGGAACCGTCATCTCTGTTGGATTCCTAGCATAGGATTTTAGCTAGATCATCCCTCACTCCCGATTCCAACCCCTCGAAAGTTGTTTTTTTCATTCATTGCGATAACTAGTGCTTTGCTCAGTAAGAAGCAATGAAACATTTGGATTTAGGGGTCCAATTTATGAAACCATGACTCAAGAGAGGATGGAAAATGTGTTCACCTATTCCATGCCTAAACAATCTTGCAGAATCTCATGGAGCTCAAAATACTTCTTCGTTAGTCTTTTATCCCCGGAGGAGGAATTGGCCAAGAGTCCCCGAAATGGTTTGGGATGCGACTTGCAACTGAGCATGAAACAAAAACCGAGACTCGTATTGAGGAACCATCGACTCTAATGGATTATTGGGATAGGATTTCAGCTAGAGGACCCCTCTCTCATGGGTGCCATGCCTCAGAAGTTGCTTTACTCATTGATTTCGAGAAATAGTGTTTTTCTCAGTTTGAAGCAAACCAACACTTGGATTAAAGGGTCCAATTTATGAAACCATTCCTCGGGAGTGGATGGAAAATATATTCACTTAGTCCATGCCTAAGAAATATTGCAGCATCTCACGAAACTCAAAAATGTTGCTCCGTTAGTCTTTTATGCTCTGAGCGGGAATTGGCCAAGAGTCCCCGAAATGGTTTGGGATGCCACTTGCAACTTGGCATAAAATGAAAACCGAAACTTGGATTGAGGAACCGTCATCTCTGTTGGATTCCTAACATGGGATTTTAGCTAGAGCACCCCTCACTCCCGGTTCGAACCCCTTGGAACTTGTTTTTTTCGTTCTTTTTGATAACTAGTGCTTTTCTTAGTAAGAAGCAATGCAACATTTGGATCACTCTCAGACCTCTTCATAAAAGATTGTGAATCTATGGTGCATGTACAAATATGTGAGATGTGGGTTTATGATAATATTTTGAATTTTCTAATAACATTCTCCATTGACCTTGTGTAAACCATTCCATTTGGTGTTTATTGCACTAAGTGTAAAGAACAATGTTGGAGAATTATAAGACGTAAGTTAGGTATGAGCTATTTGTTACCTCTTTATTACCTTTTATTTTAATTGTATCCATATTTTGTATTGATCAAATGAGGAATTAAACCGAAATTGATTCCATTAGACACAAACTCAATACTAAGGCCAACTAAGGAGAAAAAACAACACATGCTAATTAATCTAGGAGTCAAGTATGCAAACAAACCTTCTCACAAAGAAGCGCTAATTGGTGATGGAATCAAACATCGCAGAATCGGTGCGCGAAGGGGTTGAGTTTTGGCAGGCGGAAAAATTACATTGACAACCTGCTTAATGAACTAATGCCCTGGTGCAAGTTACCTCATCGAGCAGTGGGCAACCCTCCAAGGAGTCTGAGTGAGTCTATTAAACGTCGATCCTAGGAACAACACCACCTTCCCTATGTTGTCACCTTGTGTAGGAAGTCTAAACTATTATGGCCTCTATGGTACCACCTACTATACCAAAGCAGAGTGGGTACAGTCGACAGTTGACACCAAGACCAACAAAGCAGGGTTGATTACTCCGATGGCCCCAATGAGACCTCGTGATTGACCCTTGTGTTATAAGGGCTTCCCAAAGTCATTGATATAGAAACTGGATTTCACTCCCTAAATCAAGGCTTTATGTTTGTTTAGAAACTTTGGAAAGTTATTCTCACAATCCTATTCCAAAGCTCTACAACTAAGCTAAGATGGGTTTGAAGAGCCCTAGAAATGTTTCTAGATAAATTTTAATTAGTGCTTGATTTTAGGTTGTTGTTACTCAAAGGAGTAGTCGTGAAACTGATGGCATTTTGACTTGACTCTTTAAACCATGCAAGAGGAAAATGAAATGCAAGGAATTCAACTTCGATGAAAACTTTATATAGGAAGGAGCAAGAGGTTTTAAGAAAATAAATAATTTCTTGATATATTACTATGTGTCCAGTACTGCAAAATGACCCAAATTTTAAAAATACCATGCAAATGTCATAGTTCACTTAGTACACCTATACAACATTGAATCAAATGTCATCATTTCTAGCATAGTAAAATTTTATGATTATAGATACCACCATACACATCTTGAATACTCATAAGGATCACAGGGGCTTCACCTTGTTGACCAAGAACTTATCATGTAATTCATTCATAAAGGGGGGGGTTTAATTATGAACCCACATGTTGTGAATATATGTTGTGCATAAAACACTGAAAATAACAATGTAATAAAGAAAAAATGATACAAATCCTTGTTTCATAAGAGGAATGTCACATAAGGTTTTCAAAGTAAGATACAACATTCATTTACATGATCTAGGTTCCTATTCATGCCCCCCTTCATTGGACCAAAAGAAAACACGATTCAAAAATCCATCCTCTCCTCTTTTTAAGAAAATATGATTCAAACACATCCTCTCCTCTTTTTAGTCCTGTAAAGCAAGGACTATAATAATCACCTCATGTGAATAATTCATATGTATAGAACATGTAACAAAAAAATATTTAAGTTATGGTAAAGCCATAGAATTTTGTATTTTCCGCCATATTAATTTTTTCTTGACTTGTACAAATTGTGTAGTTTTTAGTGTTCTCAAAATAAGATGGTCTCTATCCCTATGGAAATTGATGGTCTCTCTTGATATGGTCACCACAATCTAAGGAATACCAAGAAAACAATGTGTTCCATTTGTCAAGATAATACCCACAATACATTTTAATGTTAGGACAATCAAAGAAACAAGCCAAAATATTAGACAATATATCACATACAAACAATAGACAAGAATTAGGTTGCACGGGTGAAGAGGGGTTTGTGACTATATAAGAAGAGGTGTATATGGTGAAAGAAGAAGAGGTTGAGGTGGTCGGCATGGAGGATAAGGATGATATTAATAAGGTTTTGTTTTACCTATATTGGGAGCAAGAAAAGGGAAGGATGCACTTTTGTGAAAAAACCCTCAAATAAAATCTAAAAGGAAAGAAAACAATATGTACTCATATTTGAAAAGAAAAAAAGAATATGTTAATGAATCCATATAAATTTTAAGAAAATTGGATAAAGAAGAATAATTTCAAGGCTCTAGATGAATTTTTGGATCCATCAAGTGAGGAAGAATCCATAGAAAGGATGATAGAATTGATGACTATATTGGATGAATCATGTTGTCGTTGGATGTGAAGAATGCTACTTCTCAGTTACCTTAATTTATCACCTCATCAATTGGTCAATGTGTCATGCCACCATTCGATGTGAAGAATGTCAAATTTAAACTATCCTTGTTGCCACCTCATCATCTAGTCCCTATGTCAAGTTGTCATTGGATGTGAAGAAGGATTAAGGGGAGAAAATGGGTGGATTAGTTATCTTCGGTTACCACTTGGTCCACATGTCATGTTTTCATTGGATGTGAAGAATTCCACTTGTTATTTAGACATGGTTTCCACCTCCTCACTTGGTCCATCTGTCACATCATCATTGGATGTGAGGAATGCCACATATTAGTTAGCCTAGGCTACCACCTCATCACCTAGTCCATTTGTCATGTTGTCATTGAATGTGAAGAAGGGTGTAGGGGAAAATATGGATGAGATGGATGGAGCATGATGGATGATCTCTAAGGTGGAAAACCATGTGCACGGTTGATGATATCTAATACAAAAAATGATTTTTATAATGTTGGTACTCAACAAAGAAATATCTGACACATACCTGTTTGGTTGTACCTTCAGTTCCATGTGCACATGTTGTTAGTGAGTAGTCCATCATCATCCTAGTTCCAATTTATGAATTTTTTTTTCTATATTCAAAGTTCTAAATAAAACTGTTATATCTTTAGTTTCGGATGCACAATTAGACTATGGTGAAATTACCAATATTAGTGGTCAACCACCTAATTTAATTTTTGCTCACCATAGAGGCAGTTATAGAGTAAAGTGGACTAGCAATTCCTATTAGTTTGAGTTCTAATAGACAAACCATTTTTTATTCCATGTCTGCTATGTGTTTGCCAGGAATAATATGGGGTTTCTCCTAGTCATAGGAATTAGGGAGTGTATCAATGTATTACTCTTGCATTGATCTATACTAGAATTGTTGAGGATTGAGGTTACAACAATCTATATAAATCTTAGTGATCTATACAAATGAATCTGTTACTCTACAATTGAACCCAAGAACTTTATTCAATCAGAGCACATGAAAAAATGGGTGGAGCTTAGAATGGCTAGGAAGAACCATTTTGTAAACCATTGGACCTATATTTTTTAGTACAATATAGGGTCCTCAAAACTTAGGAGATAACTTTTGGTGTCTATTATATTTGAGTGAGGTCTACTTGTAGGGTTGGATATGCAATAGCACTTGATCCCCTTCATCAATCATACATTTGGAGTGATGTTGTTTAGCTCATCAGTTCATGTGATTTTGAGCCAACACCAAATTGTCTTTGAGGATACAAACAATGTCAGCATGGGATGTCAAGTTGTTATCCACATCTTGAACCTTAGAGAGGATCAACAAGTACAAGATCATTGACATGGCTGGTTGTCCATAGAATGCCTCGAAGGGGGTCATTTTAATAGCTCCATGATAGGTAGCATTGTACCACCATTTGGATAGGGGTAACCACTGGATCCATTGGGATTTCTATTCTAAATAAGAATAATATAAATAAGATTCCAAAAATTTGTTGAGTGCTTCCATATAGTGGCCATTGGTTTGGGGGTGATATTCTATGCTAAGATTCAATTGGGTACCTTGAAGCCAAAACAACTCTTAATAGAAGTTGTTGGTGAAGGTGGGATCATGATCAGTCACAATGGATTTAGGTATGCAATGTAATTTGACCTGAGTATCCTAATGCATGGATCACCACAATGGATCTTACAAGAATTTGTACAGGTGTTTTAAATATTATTGTTGTTTTTATTATTTTATGTTTATGAAAGCCACAACTAGTTATTTCTACTATTAGTACTCTACACCAATGGAACTGAACAATAAGAAAATAAAAAAAACAAAAGATCACCAACAATTACAAGCATTTAAAGAACATGGGGGTTTTCTAAAGAACTCATGGGTTCAATCCCAAGCATAAATAAACGTCCATCTTGACATAAAAAATAACCCTACAAAAATTAAATTGCATAGGTGCTTACCATTTTCGTGGCAATGCTTGTCCATTGAGTGTATCTCCTCTGTATTTATCTCCAGTAGTCGATCAATGCTAGTGGGCTCACATTGTCCCCTCCTTCTCTCAGGTGAACGACTCCAATGCTAGTGGGCTCACACTGTCCCCTCCTTGTCTAAGGCGACCGACTCCAATATCTTCACATGACCAGGGTTTTGTTTCGAGTGGGCCTCCTTGCTAGTGGGCTCACACTATCCCCTCCTTGTCTCAGGTGACCGACTCCAGTATATGCAGGCAACCGAATCCAGTATATGTAGATGACCAAGGTTTTATTTCGGATGGGCCTCCTCACTAGCAGGCTCACATTGTCCGCTTATTGTCTCAGGAAACCGGCTCTAATATGATCTACACATGCGTGTGGGATAGGGTTTTGTTTCAACTAGTGGCTGGCTCGAATAGCTTCACACGGCCTAATCGCAGGCTTATGGATTTTTTTTCTTTGTTTTTTGATTTTTATAACATTGTTTTGTTATTTCATTATATTATATTTAATATATATATTGTTTTAAATTTGTTTTATTTTGTTTCATTTTTTATGTTTCATTTTTTTTTAAGTTTTTAATACTAATTTTTTATTTTGTTTTATATTTTTTTTTTTTAATGTTTTTTATGTTTTTTGTTTTGTTTTAACACATGTTTATTAATGTTTCTAATATATTAATTATAATAATAATAATAATAATCTATTTTTTAAGGTCACGGCCAAGCCAGACACCAAATTGATGTATGAGACCTCCTCCGCCCAACAATTTTACTGGTAAAGTCTACCATGACCATTAAGTTTTACCATGGCGCAATATGTGTGGCCTACCACATGATCAAAATATTTGCATGGTATCCAAAGACGTTTTTCAACAAGTCGGTGAGATTAACAAGGATGGACCTAGTGACTTAAAAAACTATATTGTGGGTGAGCAGCCTTACATGATCTATAATGTTTCCAACTCTCATAATGAAAAAGAGAAAGGAGTGAAGGGAAAGGGTCTATATTTAGCTACCATTTATAGATATTTAGCACCCAAACCATCCCAAGAAGAGATAAGAAGAAGGATCTGAGAGAAGGATTGGGTCACATGTCAATCAAGGGGTATCATTAATGTCAGGATGGGAAATGGGTTCCATGACTAGGTTATTTATGAACGAATAATTAGTATTAAGTTTTAACCAATGTCAAGGGAGATAAATAATGGCATTATGTCCTAAATGAAGAGTCTCGAGTCAAGCACCAAAAAAAAAAACCATGAAGATTCTCAAGTTATGTCATTGAAATCATCCTTGAACCATGATACATGACCTTCATAGGGTATATTTGCCCTACTAGATGAATATGTGTTCCATGATTCAACCACAACAAAGGCCCTAAAAAAGAGCATGTCTCGGTTCCACACATGGCATAGTTATTGGGTACATCATGGTTAGGGTTTTGTAGAACTTGAGTGGGATATGAGGGCCCTAAATGACACTTCTTAGGCTCAATCATCATGAACAACACCTAGAAACCACAACACAATCCCTCTCTAGGGGGTCCTTAGCATCATAGTTTGATAACGACACCATTAAGAGGTTTTTTGTAGTAAGGATGGGTAGAGAGGCATTAACCAACACATCACTCATTTGTAAGGCTTCCTTGAAGGCCTCCAAGCTATAGGATACATCTGCCATGAGTAGGTTTTGCTCTCTATAAATGGGTCTTAACACCTAAAAATGGTTAAGGGGTGAGTAAAGTACTGAAGCCATAATTGAACCTTCTCAAACTCATGTGCCATTAACAACACCTAGACCATAACCTTTTATATGTTTTTGATACTACATATGGGTCTCGGGGCCTTGACCATGGTTGTGGTAGGGAGCAAGACTCAAGCCCTTAAAATTCATGGTCAAGGGAGGGAAACAACAACTCAATCCCCAAACATATCATATCTAGCTCAAGCACCATGAACAAGTCCTTAGGTCACCAAAAAAGACCATGGATGGGTGAACAAGTCATTAAGAGCCTTGAACAAGTCCTCAAACTAGCATAATAGAACTTTGGCCTTTAAGAGGGATATAGGCATCATGATTAGGTTTTGTACATTGAAAATGGGTGTAGAGGCATAAACATGGGAAGTTGGAAACAATGGCCTAAACCCTTAACTAA
>JZKD02S1893801.1:201459-219436 GCA_000966675.3 Picea glauca | reverse complement strand
TCCTATCCCAAGTTGTTCTTAAGGGGGGATGTTAGGATATTTAGACACTTAGGATTTAGTAAGATCTACTTGGTCTATTGTGTCATTAGGTAAAAGTGTGTTTTCTAGTGTGTTTATTTAGTATGCATTAGTATGCATTTGTAGTTAGGAAATCCGATGGTCATGATATGTTACCGACATAGAGTGATCCAACGGTTCATAATCTCCTCGATCATAATGGCCATTGATCCATGGCTTAAAACCCGATTGGTCCATGATCTCTATTTAAAGAGCATGGAGGGTCATTTTTCGATGATCGATTGTGACAAACTCTCTTGTAAAATATATATATAATCTTTTTCTTTGCATTAATAAACTGCTCCAAGTGGTCGCATTGGTTGGGGCTATGGATGTTTCCCAGTAGGGGTTTTACCACGTGAAAACATCGATGTGTTGATCTTTGATCTGGTTATGTGAGTGGTTATTGAAGGTGTTCATCCTCTGTTGGAATACCTACGTTATCGAACAGTGTGTGTGAGTGAAATTTGAGTCCAAAAACCCTCCCATATCGTTAAGGCATGTGAATAGTCTATCCATGTCAAATTTCAATGCATACAGATACAGTTTGAAAACATTTCAACGTTGGCCCCATTCACATGTCACTATTGCCTGCCTCTAGTATTTTTATGGTGTTGATTAAGCAATCAATGAAAAAGAGGGATTTTTCATCACAACTATGACACAGATACATTGTATATACATTAATGTAGAACCTGAAAGAAAAATGAAGAAAGACTGACAAAAACTTAAAACTTGCGTCAACCAAATTGTGTACTTTGAAAGAAAATTAGGGTTTATGGTTTACATGATGAATTGATGATGGAAGAAAGTGGGTGTGTGAGCGAAATTTGAGTCCATAAACCCTCCCATATCGTTAAGGAATGCAAATGTTTTATCCATGTCAAATTTCAGTGCATATAGAAACTATTTGAAAAACTTTCAATGTTGGCCCCATTCACAGGTCACTGTTGTCGATGTCTAGTCCTAGTACAATTTCCTTTCCTTGTTCCTTATAAAATTCATTTGACATTACACACACCCTAGCATATAGTACTACAAGGGAGTATTTTTATGGCATTGATTAAGAAATTGACAAAAAAGAGGGATTTTTCATCAGTACAACTATGACACGGATACAATGATTATAAGTTTTTTCTTCCGCACAACTTCCACACAAAAATACCCTTTCGGAACCGTCATTGTTATAGCAAGATTGTCGCAACATCTTTAAATTGCCAAATATGTGGCGAACGTGACCTAAATATAACAAATAAATATTTTTATATTTAGGTCACTTTGTCGAAGATGGGAACGGTTATAATGGTCAATTTGTTACTCTTACGACGAACATTGACTATATAAATTTAGACTTTGTTAAAATGTATAACAGTCAATATGGATAGTATCAAAAAGTGTAATGGTCAATAGTGAGCGTCGCTCTTGCGAAGAACACACAAGTTTGTCGAAATAGAGACAATAGTCCACCATCTTGATTATTGTCACAAAACAGACGAAGGTTTGGTTCCCTCGATAAGTGACAGATATAGGGTGGATTAAGATCAAAATTGAAAAATTGAAATTTTTCTCTTGATTTTTTTGATGAAAGAGTAATTTCGTCGCAAGTAGTCGTTGCAATGTTTTCAATATGTAGTAGTGAAAAATATAAGTGGTTATGTAATAAGTGACACAGTTGGCGGAGTGGTTAGTGGAGATAAGTTTAGAGCATAGTATGGCAAAGGTCCTGAGATCAAATCCTATGGACTCCACTTTTGGAATATAGTTTTAAACGAAAATTTGGCATGCTTACTAAATATAGTGGTGGTTGCTAGACTAGTGGACCTACTAAATATGGCGGAATATGCTATATATAGTGGCAGTTGGAATTCCCCTACATTGGTGGATGTGGTGGTCGTATGGGATAACACATAACCAAGGGTTGAGTCGAAGGTCTAACCCTTTTCTCCCCCATATGAAACATTATCCAAACTTAAATATAATTCGGACCATGGTATAAACAAGAAACATGTAGTGGTGTATTGGTTAGCGTGGAGATGTGAGGCCTTTTGTCTAGAGGAGGTCAAGGGTTTGGCTCCGATGGAGTCATAAAAATTTTGGTCACATTCTAACCACTCGAGGGGTGCCACATGGCACCATATCATTTTTCCATGAAAATGACACATGTCATCACCTAATTTTCCCACATGTCTGCCATCAATCTGTATGACCTTGCCATGTCATCCCATGCCAACTCAACATTAATCCACATCAGCTGTATGGATGTGTCACGTGTCACCCTTGTAGTGGTGCCATGTGTCACCTTGACTTTTTGAATTTTTTACCAAGTTTGACCTAAACTTTGACTACTTATAACTGTTGATCTATAACTTCATTTGACGAGTCATTTTCACCGTTCGAAATCTTGCGACGCACTATTCGCGATCATGTCATCTTCACTGAGTTTTGAGAACTTTAAATTTTTTCCCTTTTGTTGTCTGTTGAAGTCATTATGAGCATTTTGAGTTGATTCTGTGAGTTCTGAGTTGTTCTTAGCTTTCTCTGGATCCTTTTTGGATCACGCCTTCCCACTGAGAGATTTTTGGACCACCAAAATATTTCATCAATCAATTGGTAAGTGAGGGGAGATCCTCTCACTTTGTCCTTCTCAATCCACTTTGTCTTTCTTGGATGTGTGCCCTTTAATCCTACTCGAAGATAATCAACATCACCCCTACGTGAATTCCTCGTCCTTCTGTCCAGGATGATATATTCCTGTAACTCATCCAAGTACTTAGGTGAAAACTTATCAACTGAAGGTATTGAAAATTCCGCATCCTGATCCATGATCATGGGAGGCTCAAAAAGTTTCAAGTTCTCTATGTTCACAATGAAGTAAATCTGCATATAAGGTGGAAGATATAAACGAAAATAATTAGTGTCACTTTTCCCCAAGATAGTGAAGGGTCCATATCGGATGGGCTTGAGTTTCTTGCCTTCACCCTTCAATTGTTCCTTGTTGATGTGAATCCATACCCGATATCCAACCTAGAACTGATGTGATCAACCCTGTACTTGTCATGCTGAGCTTTATATTGTTCTTGACTCTCCTCCAACTGTTCCCTGACTGCCTGGTGTATTTGTTGAATCTGGTGGATGAAGTTGCGGGCTTTATCCTCTATTCCTTATTCATTCACATCGGCATCTCTCCCATACATCAAGTCCAAAGGAACCTTTGGTAGGTACCCAAAACATGTCTCAAAAGGTGAACTCTGAGTGGATGAATGTAAAGATTGGTTATAAGCATGTTGTACATAGGGTATCTGTTCATCCCATAACTTAGGATGCTTGTTGCAGCAGCCTTGAAACAAAACTACCACTGTTATGTTTACCACCTTTGTCTCTTCATCGGTCTATGGATAAAAAGAAGTGCTCCTCTTCAATTTGGTGTCCATCATTCAACACAAGCTAGTCCAAAAATCCCCAAGGAATCAAGTATCTCGATCCAAGACAATGGACATGGGTAACCCAAAGTGAACCCAAACATACTGGAAGAAGAGATTAGCAATATGCTCAGCAGTGATATTCATTTTAGATGGCATCAATATACACATATTGTTGAACCCATCCACTAAAACATACAAATAATCATGACCCCCTTTGGTCATTGGTAAACCCCCTACAAAATCCATCGAAATACTTTCCAATGGATGGGATGGAATAGGAAGTGGTGAGTATAGCCCCAATTTTCTATTAGTGGGATTACAAGTAGAACACATCACACACCCCTTTACATACTTATTTACAATTGCTTTCATTTGAGGCCAATAACAAAACCTCTAAAAATGATCCATAGTTTTTCCTACCCCAAAATTCCTAAACACAAGAGAAATGTAAGCTTCTCATATCACATGGACTCGCTCACTTGTAGCAATATTGTTGGCCCTTGGTTATGAAAGGAAGCGAAGATTAAGGAGGAAGCGTGAAGTATGAACTAGGTGGAAGGAACACAAACTGAGAATGGGTTGAAGTGGCCAAAGAAGCAGAAAAGTAGGAGCAAAGTAAGGGAAAGCGATCCATTGAATGAGAATATTAGGGAAGACAGATCAACAAGGAAAGATGGATCGTGGACAACTCAACAAATGGAAAAATCCACCAACGGATAATTTTGAGAACCTTGCAGGAAAGAAGGAAAGACAGGCTGGCGAAGCCCAGAAAACACGAGTCAAGTGGACCTAGGGTTTTAGGATCTAGGGTTTTGACACTTAGACTTCAGTCTAAGATTGTCTGAGAGTCATTGTAATGTATAAATAAAGGTATAGAAGACCTGGGAAGGGTTAGAGAGAGGCTAAATTTTTTGTTGAGTGATTAATGTCATGCGTGAAGTATTGTGGAAGAGAGTATTCTTGTATTGTAAGATCTTTAGCTGGGTACGAAGATCAACCCTGCAGCTGGGTGCACAGGGAGGGGAGAGAAGAGAAAGAGAGATATCTACAAGCTAAATGCGCATATAGAATTGTATGCTTTCATATAATATATCAAGAAACACAGTTTTGTGGACGTAGCCCTAGGGAGAGGGTGAACCACGTATATCTTGTTGTTTTATGTGATTGATGTTGTGTTATTTGTTATATGCTATATTGTTATTGCATTATTGTGTTAGATCTAAGATATAATTGTGTGAAGTAGGATCAAGTGTGGTAAAGAATAACTAGATTGTTGTGTATTATTGCATTGGATCCACTTGCATTTCCTCTGGTTGTAGACACATGTGTCCTGCAACCCCCTATTGCTACTTCGGGTGAGATTTCATCTACTCCGCAGGTGTTGCCGAAAGGGCTAGTAGTTAGGGCTTGTTGGTGTGCTATTAGAGTTGAAACCTTGTTCTGCCCCTGTGCCAACAAATGGTTTTGTTGTCAGGACCTAGATCTTCTTGAGGGAATGTCAAGTTGGTCTCCATCGAATACAGAGATTTAGAAGTGGATAAAAGAACAAGAAAAGGAATTCACTGAAGCCCAGAACAAGAACCCTAATCTTAGTACAGAAGACTGGTTTGGAAGGTATATCTTTACCAACATACACGAGATTTTCTTTGGAGGAATTCATAAAGAGTTATACGAGTGGTTAGCCAGATTAGAAGATACCCAGTTTGAGATTATATCTATACCACCTATGGTTTGGACAACAATGCTCATCAAGAAGGTCAAGAGAAATGATAACATTGTGTCTAGAGTGGTGGATCTTTGGTTTGGTAGTATTATTGGAGGGCATATTACTGAGTTTTCCATTGAAAGAGTTGAGTCATATAGTCAAGCAGAGAGATACTTATTTAAGGGACCTAGAGGGAAGTTCCTACACTTTTTGAAGCTGTGGATTAAGATGTTATTGCATGAGAAGAATATCATGAAGATACAGTAAAGGTAATGTTCAAGAATTTAGATAGCGATAGCAATACAGAAGCTGGACTCACTCACAGTGCAATATCATTTAGAGAGGTTCCTCTTATGAACCTATTTAAGAAGAAATACGGAGACGAGGGATTCTAGAGTGGAGAAGAACCAAATCTAATAGATGAAGAACATTTAGAGGTTGCGGGAACAGAGGAGGTAGGATCTGAAGAACTTCACCAAGTAGAGCCAGAAACTTTAGGGACTGCACCTACTGTCGAAGTAAGTACTATTACTTCCCCTGTTATCTTAGAAACTCTAAGCAACCAGAGTAACCAAATTAGTCAGAGCCATCAGAGTACTGTTACAAGTAGTCTAGCACATACTCAGTTAGAAAACCAAGGAATATCTATGGAAAATGAGATGATGTTGCCCATATTCAGAGGAGATGGATCTGAAGATCCTGACCAACACTAGTTCTTATGTGAAGTTGTAAGGAGTATCAAGCAAGTCACCGATGAAACTGTCAAGAGAGATCAGTTCAGTACTACCTTGAGGGATCACACACTGAGATGGTACATGAAGTTTTCTACAACAACTTGATGCAAGAGTATCACTGGAAATTGCGTGGAGAAAGTCCTATCAGCATCTGGAAATCTGTACGGGAGCTCAATGCTAGCAGTTACAACAAATATTTTGAATTTCGCCTTAAATCAACATCGAAATTAATCTTTTGAGGCATGCTTGAACTTCAGTGTCAAAAACATATTTGAGGCACTATTGAACGATGGTGATCAAAGTGGGATTTTCCACTCCTACTCTGGAATGCGACTGGTTTAGATAGTCGTTAGGTTAATTTTTAGAGTAGAAAAGTAGACAGGAAGAACTCGAAGATCCCTCTGAGATAAACAGAGGTTTTGTACACCCAAATGAGGGGGTTGCAGGGTAGATAGCTACAAATTAGAGAGTTGCAATTTAGTAGGATATTTCAGTTTTCAGTTGTTTTTCTTTTTTATTTCAGTTGTAGCTGATGGGTGTTCTATATGCACTAAAAACACACTAAAAACCCTCAATTAAATTGTCAACCCGGGGTAATTAAACTTAGAGTTGTAGCAGAAATATATGCCAAGGTAGAAGGGTTGGTAGTAGTATAGTCTAACCAAGGAAGTGGATATCTAAGGGTTAATCTATTCAAGCAAATCTATATAATGTGAAAACCCTACTAATCAACTTGAAACTATGTAACCTAAGTACTTTTGGACCAAGGATCGATGGATAGTTCTAAGAAAGAAAGTAAAAACCCTGTGTAAAGAAAACTAGTTCATAACAATAAGAAAAAGCAACTATAAAGCATAACAATAAGAAAATAAAAAAATCAAACTACTTTAACTTTCCAACCTAAATTCAATGAGAAACTACCCTATGAAACAAAGTAAATAAACAAGCCAACAACCATTCTATTAAAGAAAGTAAGCAAAACAACTAGCTAACCTATTAAAGAAAGTAAACAAGTAAGCAAAACAACTAGCTAACCTATTAAAGCAAGTAAACAACTAAATACTCTAAGATAACCTCTACTGCAAGTAATCTAATTAAGACTTCTCATTGAACAACTATCTAGCCTAAGAGGCAAGTGAACTATAGTCTTAATTCAAACTTCAAAACTATTTCTAATTCATAAAAGGAAATCTATTTAATTGAAAGCAAGAAGGACTAACAACTAACCTTTAATCTATGATAAGCAAAATTCTCTCTAACCTATCAAAGCAAAAGACTATATATTCTACAGCAACAATAAAACTATATTCTAATCTATGAAAGCAAGAAACTATATCTTTTGATCTACAAAAGCAAGAAACTATCTTTTGATCTACGAAAGCAAGAAACTATCTTTTAACCTATGAAAACTCAAATATAGTGTTGGTGGTTGTGTGAATGTCTTGTGTCGTATGATATCTCAATGGCACGTGACAAAAAAGGATAATTCAAGCAGTATAATCTCTACACTGATCTCAATAGCAAAGTGAAAGGTATGGATTAATCAATCCAATGAGAATTTAGCCATTACGGAAACAATGTTAATTACCCTACATATTCATGAAATTATTAACCATCAACAATATAATGAGATCAGAATTGTACATCTATGCTATGTAAACAAACTTCATAATTAAATTCAATCATTAACTAAGAAATATAATTGCAATCTAATTCTAGGAAAGGAACGACATAAAGTCAAACTATGTTAGGTCTATCTTAACAATTCAAAGCGCAAGAAAGAAAATGCTTAAAAACATAAAGTAAAACATGGTTCTAGCATATGGCAAGTAAACTAATGATTAAACTAATTAACAACTAGTTAGCAAAATCTAAATGACAATTAAATAGGCAATAAAAACTAAAAATAACCCTATCCATCCACCGAAGCCTTGGTTAAAGAAAGCATGAAATAAAACTCTGTTCTACTATGTTTTAACTTCTATTATAAATTTGATTTTAATGGCATAAATAAAATCCATTCTAACATCTAATTGCACATGAAGTTAGTGTATGAGTTTGCAAACTCCTTCCTAATTATAAAATCAATGCATATTAACAAAAACCTTCATACTAACCTGCAAAAGAGAATTAAAATAGTTCAACTATAACAACAAATTAAATGACAAAAGAAAAATAACAATGCATGTACACGGAATGAGATAAAAGACTTCTAAGCTATGAAATGCATAAATAACACATAGAACAGTTACCAGACTACTGGTGGGCCCCCCATCAAGTAATGGTCACTTCTCAAATGCACACCATGATCTCAGCAAAATGATTTCACCATTAAAACTTGAAAAACGCAGTCTTATACAATTCTGGCAATTGAAAAATGAAAAAACAGAGAAAAACATTTTTATCTCTATCCTCTACTTTGTCTAATGCTCCTTAGCTATTGTATGACCACCACGGTTGTATTTATAATATTTACAGACCAAGTGGTCAACCACGGGAGGGTTGAAACACTTCTAAAAATGGCAAATTACATTAATGGTGCCCTAACTACTGAAATAGAGCGAGCCAATAATCGCTCTGCTCAACAACCTAAATTGAGTTGTCAAGAGTTCAATAGCTAGAGGGGATAAGCATGAGAAAAACCCATGTTCCTGATTCTCCCACCACTGGCCGCCAATACCATAACCACCAAATCGCCCACCGTTTTTTCACTGGATGCAATGCCGGATCGGGTACCGGATTGAGTGTCGGAAGGAATACTGGACTAACTGCCAAAAGAAGAAACGTGATGTGTTTTTTCCCTGTAACACCAAAAAACGTGAATCAAATCCTTGGGAGCATAAAAACATGATGAATTATAATCAATATCAGCATTAAACAAGAATCATACGTACCTGGTGTAGATCATACCGTTTTAGCATAAAATTCTTCAAAAATCTCCTTCAAAACATGAAGATCACATATGTACATTCGGAAAAAGTGTCTAATAATTGTCACAAAATTGATCATATCTCGGGCCCAATAGTAGCCATTTTCACTTTTGAATATAAAAAAGGAAAGTTCACCCAATGCATGGTGTGGACATTATTTGCAATTCTCTATTATTGTGTTTCATGAATGAATGAATGAATCTCATCATGAGTAGATGGAACTGTGAATGTTAGGATAAGTTTCATTTGTTTCTCCTCTGTTGAGGCAGTGCAAGGTGTGCACACAAAATGCAAGGAGCGCATTGACGGGATCTATTTCGGTTTTGAAGCTCAGAAGAGATAACACAAAATTTTCCCTTTGCAAGGAGTGCAAATAGACTGGTGCAAGGTATGCATTGTCGACTGCAAGAATTTGAACCTTGCGTAAATATCTGGTGCAAGGAGTGCACAAATATGAGATTCGACTAAGAGTCGTAGGGGATTTGCGAGAACTCGGAGAATCAGAAAAGGAGAACGACAGGAGGGTGAGAGGAATTTCTCTTCGAGAAGTCCTTAGGATCTGAGTTATTGAAATCCCTGAAGCGTAAGGACTTCACAGGAAATTGAAGTCTTCACAAGACCAAGCTCAGAAGGGCTAACACTTTTTATAAGTGTGGATGAGACCGAAGAAACAAACTCGTGGGAAGGATATTGACCGTCTGATCAGTGTCGAAACAACGAGGAGCAAGCACAGAGGAGAAAGGATCTCAGTCGTTGATTTGTGCTCCGAAATATCGACATTTTGGAAGTAGGGAGTGTGGAGGAAACTGCTTTCGAGAACCCCCGATAAGCGAGATCTCAATGAGATCTGGACCGTCGGATCAAGGAAGGATATGAACCGTCGATCTAGCGCCATCACAATTTTTGTATCAGGATAACGGAGATGACGAGACTCCAAAGTCGTGAAACTTGAAACCCCAACTTGATCACAATCGTTGATCAAAGGAAGGATCTGGATCGTCGATCTAGTGCCATCACGAGTTCGGACATTGGGAGGACGGAGGTGCCTCACATCGAGAATCCTTGACACATGAGATCTCGACATGCTTGGAGGATTGGCCCCAGGTCATAGTGAGGGGTCATATGGAAAGAGGATAAGAGAGGAGCTAGTGAGCGTTAGGCCCTTGTTGGGATTTCAGAGATCAGGAGAGTCAAGGTGACTCACATAGAGATACCTGAATCGCAAAATCATGACGTACCTTTGTTTAGGCTCGTGGTCACAGTCGTCGATCACGGGAGAGAAAGGGCTTAGCAGAGAAGAGCTATCGCTCGTTTGGCATTGAGGTTCTAACAACCCTTAGGAGAGAAGTCGTGGGTCTCATATGAGCTATGTATTTGGGAAAAGGACCTGTGTAAGTGGGTTTGGGGTCTAGTACATACCCAAAGAGTCACTCAGACTCAGTTTCTTGATCGATCCTAGACCGGGAGGTCACGCAGCCCTTAGGAGAGAAATGGGGTATGTATCAAGCGGTATCAAAGCCGAAGTTTTTCTTGCAAATAGCAGGCAAAGGAGATGAGACAAAAGAAATCAAATTTTTACTTTGTGTGTGATAGACAGTCGACACAATATCGCCGAAGAGAGGAGGAGAGAAACCTTTAGCCAATCGATTTGTATAAAGAGAAATGCAATAAATTCATGCAAGATTGGAGACGATGGAGGTAGCGCAAAGGAGAGAACCTAATACTGGAGACATCAGCGATGCAGAAAGAGAAGAAGCAGTGGGAGAGAATTTCTTCGAAGAAGCTACAGGAGAGGATATTGCTGAAGAATGCTTGCTGAGAGAAGTTGTTAGATTGGGAGGCAGAGCCAAGATAGAGGTCTCGATGTATGAAGGAAATTTAGATGCTAAGGAGCTGCTGGATTGGATAAGATCCATGGACAAGTATTTTGACTATGAAGAGATCGATGAAGAGAAAAAGGTGAAGCAGGTTGTCACCAGACTAAAAGGACATGCAGAGTTGTGGTGGGATGAACTGCAGTCTGAAAGGAGAAGCAAAGGAAAACATAAGATAAAGAGTCGGGACAGAATGGTAGCCAAGCTTACGGCTAATTTCATGCCCAAAGATTATCAGATCAATATGTTCATGAAGATGCAGAAAGGTATGAAAGTTAAGGAGTACATAGAGGAGTTCTACAAATTGAACATCAGAACTGGACAAAGAGAGAGAGATGAAGAAAAAGTTGTCAGATATATAAATGGTTTGAGATATGAAATCTAGGATCAGCTTAGCATGATGCCAGTATGGATAGTTGAGGATGCTTATCAGTTTGCACTGAAGGCAGAGGAAAATTTGGCCATAAAAAAAAGCCAACGAGGGAGAGGTAAAAGCCCAGCCCCAAACAAAAGAAAGGGATTTTCCCATGACAAAGCACATAAGCCAAGGATGAGGCTAAGAAACTAAACAGTCACTTGGAAAGAAGAGGAATTTCATGAGAAAGACAGGGTGGTGGATGAAATTCTTCCAGAGGAAGAGGAAGAAGAGGAGGAGGAGGAGTAAGATGCTATGCCTGTGGAAAGATAGGGCACATGTCTTGGGACTATCCCGAGAAAAATAAATAAGGAGGAGGTGAAGCTCACATTTTAGAAACATAGAGAGGAAATGTTGAAGTATAAGGAGCAGAGGATGGAAGATCCCTGGTGTTGAGGAAGGTTCTCTTAAAACCAGAGGTAGAAGTTGAAAATCCAGTGCAGAGGAATAGTCTCTTCATAACAACTTGTAAGACTAAAGACAGAGTATGCAAGGTGATAATTGACAGTGGGATCACTGATAACTTAGTATCCATGAAGATGGTGGAGAATTTGGATCTGGAGACAATTGTGCACCTGAAGCCATACAAAGTCTCATGGTTGCAGAAAGGACACCAGGTAATGGTCACTAAAAAATGTTTGGTTTAATTTATGATAGGAGGATATAGAGATGAAATTCTATGTGATGTAATTCCCATGGATGTATGCAATATTTTGTTGGGAAGACCATGGAATTTTGACAGGAATGTCACTCATGATGGGAGGAATAACACATACACCTTAGATAAGAATGGTAGAACACACATGTTGTTGTCAATAAAGGAGAATAAAGTGAAAGACGAATCCAACACAAGCATATTTCTCATGAGTGGGAAGGAAATCCTGAAACAAGTTAAGGAGGAATAGAAGGTGGAGTTCGATGTGGTGAGGAAACCCAGAGTTATCCTTACAAGTACATCGATGGATGATTTGCTTGAAGAAGTTTGGGAATTGCTAGAAAATTTCACTGACGTAGTGGTGGATGAGCTTCCTAACTCATTTCCACCCATCAAAAGTATAAACCACCATATTGACTTGATACCAAGAGTGAGTCTACCAAACAAAGCAACATAAAGATTGACACCTCAAGAGAATGAGGAAGTGAACAACCAAGTCCAGGAATTGTTAGACAAGGGTTTGGTCAGAGAGAGCTTGAGTCTATGTGCAATGCCAACTCTGTTAAGCCCAAATAAGGATGGATGATGGAGAATGTGCACAGACTCAAGAGCCATTAACAAGACCGCCATCAGGTATAGATTTCATTTACCAAGAATGGATGATTTATTGGACTACTTAAGTGGAGAAAATTTATTTTCCAAAATAGATTTGAAAAGTGATGAATGGAAAACAACCTTTAAGATAGACGAAGGTTTGTATGAGTGGATTGTTATGCCATTTGCCTTGAAAAATGCCCCAAGTACTTTTATGAGGATGATGAATGAAATACTAAAAGATTTCATTGGAAATTTTGTTTTTGTGTATCTAGATGATATATTGATCTTTAGCAGGACTAAAGAGGAGAATTTGAGGCACCTGACACTAGTGATGAGGAGGCTACAATAGGAGAAGTTGTTGATAAATCTGAAGAAGTCCTCTTTTATGAAGATATAACTCATTTACTTGTGTTTTGTGATCTCTTCAAATGAACTGAATATGGATCCAGAGAAGGTGAAATCGATCAAAGAATGGCCATCACCAAGGAGTATGTTTGAGGTAAGGAGCTTTCATGGATTGGCAAGTTTATATAGGAATTTCATCGAAGACTTCAGTGGGATTTGTGCACCAATGATGGATACAGTGAAGAAGAAGAAAAAGTCTTTTAAATGGATAGAGGAGGACGAAAGGAGCTTCAATATACTGAAGGTGAAAATCACCTAACGACCAATCCTGGTCTTGCCGAATTTTGAAAAGACATTTCAGGTGAGATGTGATGCAAGTGGAGTTGCAATAGGAGCAGTTTTGAGTCGGGATAATCGACCTGTTGCCTATTTCAGTGAGAAGTTGAATGAGACCAAGAGAAAATACTCCATGTATGACAAGGATTTTTATGCCATAATTCAAGCCTTGAAGAAGTGGAGACATTACTTTGTCCCACGGGAATTTGTCTTGTATAGAGATAACCAAGATTTACAATTCATAACCAGACAGGAAAAATTGAATCAAAGGCATGCAAAATGGGTTGATTTTATGCAGAATTTTACTTTTGTTATAAAACATATCGTTGGGAATGCTAACAAAGTTAATGATGCATTAAGCATGAGATGTTTGATTCTGTAGGAATTCCAGGTGAAGACCTTGGGGTTTGAACACCTTAAGGACATGTATTGTGATGATATAGATTTCAAGGAGGCATATGAAGCATGTACAAACCCTGTTCTAAGCGACATAAGCCATTGGGTAGAGTACATGATTCAAGATGGGTTTTTGTTCAAGGGAAATCAATTGTGCATACCAAAATGATCGATGAAGGATAGCCTTTTGAAGGAAAAGCATAGTGGAGGATTGCATGGACATTTCGGCCATGATAAAATGTTTGCACAGTTGAGAAGTTCATACTATTGGCCAGGTAAGAGAACAAAAGTGATAAAGTTTGTGAACAGATGTAGAATTTGCCAACATGCAAAAGGAGAAAGACATAACACTGGATTCTATCAACCATTGCCAATACTAGAAAGGCCTTGAGATGCAATAAGAATGGATTTTTTGTTGGGACTGCATATTTGTGGTGGTGGATAGATTTTCAAACATGGCACATTTTATCCCATGCCAGAAGACCAGTGATGCAACACATGTTGAAAATCTATTTTTCAAGGAAGTTGTAAGACTTCACGGCCTACCCAGAATAATTGTCTCTGACAGAGACAAAATATTTGTTGGTCACTTTTGGAGAACATTGTGGAAGAAGTTGGGGACATATTTTTCCTTCAGTTCAGCTTATCACGCTCAGAAATATGGGCACACTGATGTGGTAAATAGAATATTGGGAAACTTGTTGAGGAGTCTGGTTACTGAACACCATAATCAATGGGATCAAATTCTTCCACAAGAAGAATTTTCATACAATGACTCACCAAACAGGAGCACTGGGAGGAGCCCATTCCAAATATTTTATGGAATCCAACCTAGGGGATTATATGATTTGAGAGACTTGTAACAAAGAAAGATCAAGAGCGTTGCAGCAGAAGACTTTGTTGCATAAATGCAGAAGCTCCATAACCATATCAGAGGAAAATTGCAGAGTTGTAACCAGGAGTATTCAACAACATAGGTATTCTAATAGAGGACAAACATCTTCAGTAACCACTCACATAACCAGATCAAAGATCAATAAACTGATGTTTTCACATGGTAAAACCCCTACGGGGAAACATCCACAGCCCCGGCCAACTCGACCAGTTGGGGAGGTTTATTAATACAAAGAAAAAGATTACAGAGAGATTTTACAAGAGAGTTTCACACAATCGATCGTCAACAAATGACCCTCCATGCTCTTTAAATAGAGATCATGGACCAATCGGGTGTTAAGACATGGATGAATGGTCGTTAAGATCGAGGAGAGTATGAACCGTCGAATCACTCTATGTTAGGAACATATCATGACCGTCGGATTTCCTAACTACAAATGCATACTAAAGAAACACACTAGAAAACACACTTTTACCTAACAACACAATAGACCAAGTAGATCTTACTAACTCCTAAGTGTCTAAATATCCTAACATCCCCCCTTAAGAACAACTTGGGATACGATTGAAGGATTTACAATAGTGACACAATAGGAGAAGGAAGGAGTCATTAGAGCCTATCCCCCCTTAATGACAACTTCTTGAACTCCTAACATAGATCGAAGTTTGGAAAACTTCACTTCTGTAAGAGACTTTGTGAACATGTTTGCAACTTGATCTTTTGTAGGGAAAAAGAGCACTTCAATAACTAGATCATGAATGAGCTTTTTGATGAAGGGCATGTGTAGCTTGATGTGTTTTCTATGTTGATGTTGAACTAGGGCTTTGGTGAGCTTCATGGCACTCTAATTGTCACACCAAAGGCTAGTAAGATGCTAGTGCTAGAATCCAAACTCTGAAAGGATTTATCAAAGCCATATGGCTTCCTGAATTGCATTTACCGCTGCTTGATACTCTTCTTCTGCTGAAGAAAGTGAAATAGCCTATTGTTTCTTATAGGCCCAAGTGACAGGTCCTGAACCAAGGCTGAAAACATAACCTGTAGTAGACTTCTGATCATCAGGGTCACTGACCCAATCTGAATCAGTGAAACCAACCAATAAACGAGTCTCCCCTGAATTGTAATGTATCTCGAACTGAATTGTACCACGAACATAGAAAAGTATCCATTTAGTTTCTTTCAAATGGCTTTCATGGGGTGTTTGCATATATTGCGTAACAAAACCAACAACAAAGGAAAGATCGGGACAGGTATGAGTAAAGTATAAGAGGCTACCAACTAACTGACGGTACAGGGTGGCATCAACTTCAAGAGAAGTATAGGTGGCAGAAATCTTGACTCCAGACTGGAAGGGAGAAGGTGTTGGTTTACAATCGTCCATGTGAAAGTGATGAAGAAGGTCACAAGCATACCTATACTGGGAAAGAAAAATTCCTTCATTGGTTTGCAAAACTTGGAGGCCAAGGAAATAGTGCAAAAATCCTAAGTCTGTAATTTCAAATTTCTTCTTAAGGCTGGTTTTCACATGGTTTAAAAGTTTTGAGTCATTACCAGTAAGGATAAGGTCATCAACATAAAGGAAAATGATTATGATATGGCTTCCTACTTTCTTGTTATAAACATTAGGATTAGAATGGCATCTAGAGAATCCAGTGGCAATAAGAAAGTTATCCATTTTGGCATACCAAGCTCAAGGATCTTGCTTGAGACCATAAAGATATTTCTTGAGGAGACAAACAAGGCTAGAGTCATTCTGAACATAGCCAGGAGGTTGTTCCATGTAGATTTCTTCTTACAAATCTCTGTTCAAGAAGGAGGATTTAACATCCATTTGATGGACCTCCCATTTATGTGAGGCAACAAGGGAAAGAACAAGGTGGATGGAATTCATTTTTTCTACAGGGGCAAAGGTTTCATTATAGTCAATTCCTTCAACTTGGGAAAATCCTTTGGCAACTAACCGAGCCTTGTGTCTGTCAACACTTCCATCTGATGCATACTTCAATCTGTAGACCCATTTGCATCTAACAAGTTTTCTTCCTTTTGGAAGAGGTATAAGATCCCAAGTATTGTTTTCCATTAAAGAACGATACTCTTCATTCATTGTTGTATCCAAATCTGGATGACTTGAAGCTTTTGCAAATGTCTCTCGATCATGAGTTTCTGAAACTTGAGCCAAAAGAGAAGAGTCTCGTTGGAACTGTGAACATTTTTTACGCTGATATGAAGGATCACCAACAAGATCAGCAACTGCTTCTCGTGTTGAATGGACCCATTTAGGAAGCGGTGGAGATGGTGTTGGTTCAGGTTCAAAGAACTCATATGAAGGAGGGTGACCAGGCAGAGGTGTATTTTCATCCTCACTATCATCATCTGAAGAAGAAACCAGATCATAAGAAGACACAAATGTCGAAGATGGCTCACAGGTCGAAGAAGGCACAATCACCAAATTAGGCTCGCAAGCCAAGAGATTTTCATCAAATTTAACATCTCTTCTAATAATAATTTCATTACAATGTGATTGAAGAATTTTGTAACCTTTGACATCTTCAGAATAACCAACAAATATACACTTCTCACTTTTAGGATGTAATGCTTTCCTTTTCTCATAGGGAATTTGAGCCCATTCTATTCTACCGAATACACGGAAGTGACTTACATCTAGTTTAATTTTAGTCCAATCTTCTTCCGGTGTTATCTTTTTAAGAGTCTTTGTGGGAGTGTGATTTACTATGTAATTTTCACAGTTGATGGCTTCTGCCCAATACTTTAGACTTAATCCCTTAGATTGGATCATACAATTGGCGATTTCTTTTAATGTGCAGTTCTTTCTCTTAGCAACACCATTTTGTTGTGGTGTATATGGAACAGTGTGTTGCATTTGGATTCCCTATGTAGTGCAGTAACTTGTAAAATTATTATTCACATATTCGCCTCCATTATCTTTTCTTAACCTTTGAATTTGATATCTATATTTATTTTATACAAGGGCCTTGTAGGCCAAACACTTGTCAAAAACTTCACTCTTGAGTTTTAAGTAAACCCAAGTACATCTGGAAAATTCATCAATGAAAGTTAAGAAATACTTGCACCCATAAAAAGAAGAAGAAGAAAGTGGACCACACAAATCACTGTGAACATGATGCAAAGGACCTGAGGCGTGCCAAGAGGCATGTTTGTCAAAACTGTCCTGATGATGTTTGTCGAGAACACAATCGGCACAAACACCATCTCTGCATGAAACAAGAGGAAGACCAATCACCATCGGTTTATTACATAGTTGTTGCAATGAGCGATAGTTTAGATGACCAAACTGCTTATGCCAAAGTTTGCTCAAGTCATCGCTATGAGCAACAAAAACTGATGAAAAATATGATGACCCAAAGTTGTCAAACTTGTACAACCTTGTAATATCATCAACAATTCTTGTTGCAAGAACATGCTTAGGATATTTTACATCCTTGATTACAACTTGGTGAGGTGAAAACTCGATGATTTTACCTTCACCTAAATGAGTGATTTGATATACTAATAGAAGGTTACAAGAAAGACTTGGAACACATAATACATCATTGAAATGACCATTATCTACTTGAATTGTTCCAGATCCTACAAC